>JANQBS010000323.1:0-39942 GCA_033085395.1 Xanthoparmelia taractica | reverse complement strand
ACTACTCAGCCCTATCGCTTGTATGTAGTCAGATTTTTCAGTAGCTACAAACCATCCGTCACCCACATTTCCAACAAATTTGGCACTACTCAGCCCTATCGCTTGTATATAGTCAGATTTTTCAGTAACTGCAAACCATCCGTCACCCACATTTGCAACATATACGCGCATAGACCTGATACACGCGGGAGTATGAAGTATGACATAAAGCACCATCATATGCATGACGTGAAGCATTCCTTAAAGTTGCTAAGGCGTGTCGATAATAGACAAAAGGTTTTAATGCTTTCTGATCATCATCATCATCATCTACCAACGAAACCCTACTGAGACTTACACTCTATCATCAGCTCAGGACAACAAGTCTCTCGTGCAACGCGTGAATGAGTACAGTGGTGACAGCATAGTACGCCATATTCAGCAGCTGTGCCAAAAATTGTTCAATTAACCTTTTGGGCAGACTTGACTCGTTCCTACTGTCCTGGAGCTTATCCAATCTCTTTAGTCCAGCCTGCTCTCAGCAATGGCGACCACTAAGCGAGGTGAACGCCTCCAAGGCAAGAAGACTATCATTACTGGCGCTGCTGGGTGCGTCTTGTGATTCTCCATTACACCAGCTAGCTTTGTATTTTCTGCATTCACACTATGCCCCATTCCTTCCGTGTCTATCTTTCTTCCTCATTGTAAAGACCTTTTGGCATGAGGAGTCCAGCCAGGGATGCGTGTTCTGTTTCTTGTCGTGCTTACCGCATCCTGCATTTGCTTGGCGGAGACTCTGCATCTCCTGAATACATGAGCATCTGAATTTCCCAATCTTAACGTTCACCTTTCATCCTCAGCGGCATCGGCCTCGAAACAACCATCCTCTTCGCACGCGAAGGTGCCGCCGTCCTGATGGCCGACATATCCGAACCCGCCCTCGCCACCGCGCTCTCAAAAGTCCACTCCATCATCCCCAACCCGCCCCGACTCGAAACGATCAAATGCGACGTGGCCAAAGAATCCGACGTCGAAGCTATGGTCAAACACCTCGACTCCTGGGGCGGCGTTGACATCATCTTCAACAACGCCGGCATCATGCACGCCGACGACGCCGACGCCGTAGACACCCCGGAAAAGATCTGGGATTTGACCCACAACGTCAACGCCAAGGGTGTCTGGTTCGGCAGCAAGCACGCCGTGCTCAGTATGCGGAGGCACGGCAAGAAAGTCGGCAGCATCATCAACACCGCCAGCGTGGTCGCGTTGATGGGCAGCGCGACGCCGCAGCTGGCGTACACGGCGAGCAAAGGCGCCGTGCTGGCAATGACGCGAGAGCTGGCGATTGTGCACGCGAAAGAAGGCTTCCGATTCAATGCGCTGTGCCCCGCTCCCTTGAAGTAAAGCCTTGACCCCCCCCCCCCCCAAATCCATCCATCCATCTACCCTCACTCACCAGACCACCGCTTACTTATATCCTCACTCAGCACGCCCTTGCTTCAAGACTGGCTCGGCGACGACGCAGCCAAGCGCCACCGCCGCGAGATCCATTTCCCATCCGGCCGCTTCGGCGAACCCATCGAGCAAGCCCAAGCCGTCCTCTTCCTCGCCAGCGACGAAAGCAGCTTTGTCAACGGGACCGACTTTGTCGTTGACGGCGGTATGACGAAGGTAAGTAGAATCGATCTTGCTGCCGATCTGCCCCCGCCCTCATCCCCCCTCTTGAACGGGGATCAAAGCTTACCACCGCCGTCGCACACATAGGCATACGTGACCGCTCAAGGTCCTGCAACGGAGCCGCCTGCCAATTTCGCGCGGTAAGGTAAGGGAGCCGTGGGCTCTCGGAAGGTATGGTATGTTGGGGGATTTGCTTGGATGTCGAGTCATTAATGCTATTTGTTACGGATTCGTGCGGGATGGTGCATACGGCGATACGGGATCGTTTACGCCTTCAACTATGAGAGACCGCCTAGCATATATATAGGAAGACCGGATGGGATTTCGCTTCCGTTAGTTCTGAGATCAAATACCCTCCGGTCTTTCAAAAGTTTTCCATGAAGCTTTTCGGTATTAGATTCCTTGATTGGGTCTTAGCCTTAAGTTGCGCGTGGTTGATCAATCGAATGCTATTCTTCGTGCTTTTCTATAGCCCCCTGGTTGAAGCGAGAAAGTCTTGTAAGATGTACCATCTACTACCCGTCCATCTGTCTCCTTACCTGCATCCTCAGCCAAACAATGTTACTAGAATCATACGTTCACAAATACATTCTAAAAACTTTGGTCCATTGGACTCCTACTCCGCCTTCTCTAGTCCGACCTCGATCCTTCCCGCGCAAGCCCTCAAACACTGCACCAAACTTCCCGCCTTCGCCCGTGAAAAAGCCTGCCCTTTATCGTCGACCCCAATCGCTAGCAGAACCTCGTCGTCCAGGTACCCCACATGCATGTCCTGCGCTTCATCTCCACCGTCTTTATCTGTCCTCGGCTCTCTTCCCCAAGCGTAAGAAATACTCACCGTATAAGTGAAGTAAGCCCAGTAGTCCTTGCCACCATATGGCTCCGATGCGTTGGCATCTGTTGCCTTTGTCATGTTGACCACCTTGGCGTTTGCAGGATCGTCATCCCAATTCTCGCTCGCAGACCAGCCGGAAGCCGTCTCGTTGCTCATCAAGACCGGGTGTCGGCTGATGCCTAGCATCTCAAACGGCGGCGTAGCAGACCAGACCATAAAGTAGCGCTCATAGCGCAATGGAAGCTTGAGCCAATTGGGAAATTTGCGGTGTACAATGGCGAAGAAGACCATATTTTCTGGTTTAGATTTGCAGTCATAGTCAAAGCGATTGCAAAGAATGAGGCGAAGGGAGTTGGTTGCTTGGTGCCAAGTGCCTCCTCTCTTCACCTTATCTGGTTCTTCGGCCGCTGTGAGATCACGGAGACAAGGCTGTTCGTGTGGATCCGTAAGATTGGTCGTGGTTAGGCCATTTCCAAGGAGTTTGGCAAAGGTGCGGCCTCTTGGTCCGCCACGAGGGTCAGAGAGATCGTAATGGATGTAGGATTCGCCGTTGGAGGGGAAGAAGAGGAACCAATTCTTTTCGATCTGTGAGCGGGTATCGGCGGGGTTGCGTGTCAGTTCTGTGAGGGTTGGATAGGACATCAAAGGACCAAGGGAAGGTCGGAGCGGAGAAGAGGTAAGAAGCTTTCGGAGAGGCGAATGTAGAGTGCGAAGATCTATGATCCAAAGGCCGAAACAAGCGTAGCGGGATCTGAAATACGTCAACATAACCCTGAGTAGCTGGGAAGGGGAGAGTACTGAGTGTTGACCATCATCAAAGGCTCGCCTTTGCCGCTCCAGAAGATCCGAGGATCGTGGAAGCCTGGGATATCAACATACGGCATGAATTTCCCTTCACATCTTTCTGCCGGTGTTGGTGGCACACTGAGGGTCACAGGCGATGAGGCACATCGCATGCCACCACCAGGACCGACATGCCGAAGATCGTCCTCGATACATGGCTTCTCCCCTCGCCTCGCACGCTCGCCGGATCCAATGTGGCAAACATTGGCCTCGCATAGGACGTTTTCTTGGTGGTTGCCATCAGTGACGATCCTGCTGACGATCAGATACTGGTTTTCGGACCAGTATGGCAGCGCTATCACGGTTGGGTTCCAGAACACTCTGGATTCTGGCTTGAGTGAGCCCGGTGGAATCTGCGAGATGTTCTGGACGATGTCAGGTAAACGTACGTGGCTAGTGTATCTGTTGGCTTTGATAGGACATTTGAAGAGACTCTCGAGATTCGGATCGAGCTCTGGATGCCATGGTTTAGAAGTGCCCGTATCACCGCTCACTGCCTTCTCATTCTTGTGGTAGCTGTAGTAGTATTGATTGGGAGGCGAAAGATGATTGTATGAGGAATTGGCGATAGGCAGGGGGCTCTGCAGGGCTGAGATGGGTACATGAATACGTTGTGGAGGAGCGGGTGCTGCATGGAGGACGAATGATGGCAACGAAGTCGGAATGGGCAACGCGCGGTAGGAGATGATGAGGGTCGCAAAGACAATGGCCGGTAAAAGAAAGCGTCGTAACGGTGGTAGATAAATCATCTCGGTTGATGAGGAACCATGTGGTGTCGATACGGAAGTTTTCAAGATCGCAGAGTGCACAGATGCTTGTGTGGTTGACAACACGGAGACAAAACCCTGGGGGCGCACGTTGGCTTTTACTTGCTGCAACACACCAATGTTGTCGTGTTTGATAATGTTCGTAAAAAATATAATCGTCTTTGCAACAAGTCTTCTCCAGGGGACTTTGCTCATGCACGCGAGAAGTCTTAATGGTTCTTGGCCATAAAAATTGATGGTCTTCAGGCTCATGACATCCATAAAATGCACCGACACATGGCCATTGATCACTATATCCTCTATACTCAGCTGTTTGTGGTGCTCAAGATGCTTCATATATACAGATAATAGCCGCTTTGGGTCATGATACGTTCAGATCCTGACCATCTAATGAAAGCATTTTACTCACAAGCTGTTTTCCCCCAAAGCTATACATTGATTCCATACCAAAACACCACAAGCACCTTCGCTATGATCGTCATCCCTTTAGTCCTCATGTGTCTATGCCTAACGCCATTCTATTCCCATTTTACAGATTTCCTGCTACCTCGCATGATCCTCTTCCTCATCATCATCATCCTCGCTTCCCTCTTCTTCATCCCAACCCTCAGACTCAAGATTTGCCCCACGGATTCCGAAGGTCATCAGGAAACCAACGAAGGCTATACCGCCAAAGACACCGAAAGCTACGGCTTCACCCTTAGGCTCTACATGCGTCCCAAGGGAAAAAAGCCCCCCAGCGAGAAAGGGGCCCACAGCTCGGCCAGCTGCGGACAGAGTCTGGGCGAGGCCGTTGAGCGTACCGAGGACGGAATGGTTAGGGGCGGAATTGGTAATCTTAGTGAAAGGTAAGCTTCTTAGATGAACACAGCAGTGCAGCACCTACCAACAGAAGAAAGCTCGTCAAGCAGCCCACAGCAGCCAGTGACTTTATCAAAAGCACGAATCCCAGCTCGATCCACAACCATACTTTACCGGAAGATATTCCTCCAACTCCACGCTTGCTGTCCTTGTATCCCACCCACGGTGTCAGTATGAACGCCAAAGCCATGGCCGCCATGCAAATTCTGTAGGTTACCCTGTTCCCTAATTTCTCCCGCAGCCTACCAAAGAAGCCGAGCTGAAACACAATGGTTGCGGCACTCGCGAAAGCCAGCGAGAAACCGATCTCTTTAGGGGAAAGACGTCTGCCTCTTGGCGGGGCTGCTTGACCGAAAATAGGGTAAAGCGAGTTGTAAGAAATATTCGACAGTTGAAAGATGAGATAGGTAGACATGAGTAGCAGAGTGTCCCTATTGAAGATTTGAGAATGCGTGAGTTCTGTAGTATGGCGTGGTATCATGTCCGGGATCGAGGTATGAGATACGGATTCCGAATCCGACCCTTCCTCATATTCTTCCTCATTAGTAGCATCACCATCAATGTGTGAAGGTCGCTTATGTTTGATACTTGGTATCCGGAGGTAGCTGGGCCGGCTTGAGCTAGCGAATTGCCAGACCCACGTGAAAAGGTTACCCACTCGCTTTCCTAATGGAGGCAATTCTCTGGCCTCTTCGAGACTCTCCTCCAAGAAAATCATCGTCATGATCATGTCGCCTATTAGAACGGCTGCTGAAACCAGGTTGGGCTTCATGTAGGGATAGGGATCCTTCTTCGAGAAGTGTGCGTTCTTCGAAACTAGCAGGCCCCCCACAACTGGTCCCGTGATTCCTCCTAAGCCATATATGACCGGCAGATATATGAAAGCCCGAGACTGATTGCTTCGGTCTGTGATCTCCCCCAGACATGTAGACACAATGCCTTGGTTCCCATTCCCGAGCCCCATAAGAACCTGTACAATTATTGCCTGCCACAATGTTTTACAGAATCCGAAAGCAACAAAACATGCAGCGGTGAGTAGCGTGCCTGTCAGTACCACAGGCTTTCTTCCAATCCTGTCCGACAGCCATCCCCATAAGAAATTCGTAGCAAACTGTGCCAGGGCGAAGGAGGAGGCCACAAGCCCAACATAGAGCCCAACCTTTCCGGTATCGACGTCCTTGAATGTGGCTACCATTTGTGGTAGATAGGGTCCAATGGAATTCAGGGCGGTCTGTTCGGATAGGGAGATGATGGCCAAGACAACGAGCTGCCTGATGGGGAGAGGCGACTCTTCATGATTGGAGCCTTTAGAACTCGTCTGCACAAGATGAGGTCCATTGTTGGATGAAGTCCTGGAATTGTCTGACGGCGGCTGACCTTTGGATTTGGGGGGAGGCGTGGGGAAGGTCTGGTAGTGAATCGCTGAGGAGGTCCGTCGCGCTATGCCATTGCTCGGGCGACGCATCACAGGAATTGAGCACTCCCGTGTAGATCATCAGCGATAGTGGTTGTATCTCAATATCAAGCGGATAATGTCCAGAGTCGGTCGAGACTTCCCCCTGAAATGTACCTCATGTGTTCACATAGAGACCATGCTAAGGAAGTGTCAATCTGCAGCGCTCTAAGCTTGAGCTTGGCAGGAGAAGCAAAAGGAAATGTTCATCTTGAAGTCGTGTGTTGCCGCTTTAGCTAGCGTTTAAGGTGAGCAAAAGGTGACGACACCGCTCCTTGGTGATGAGCACCAATTCGCGAACCCTTACTAGTGGCCGATCCTGTTCAATCTTGCGCCTAGCCTAGTTCGGACGCTCCAACGATGGCTGAGCGAGCCGGATCTAAAGGAGAGGGATTCCTCCTTCCCTTTCTCCAGGGCCTAGAGATCCGCACCTATCGCGAACGATGATGGAGAAGCCCAGAGGATGGTGGCAACGCCATCGGGCAAGCAGTTCATTGGAAAGAGCGGGAGCTGCATGATCACGTGTGTAAATCTGGGCCTATTGAACCAAGCCTGTGGAAGTTAATATGGAGGTCTCGGAATCGCAGTTCATTGAGGTTGACTTTGGTCTCCGGAAGTATGGTCTAGCTACTACCTACACTTATGGGTCTTGTCGAGGCGGGGGTTCAAAGGATGTCTGAGGAGGAAGTTGGCGGACTTGGAGGTGGTTTTTAGGGAGACAGCGGATGAGGGTGCGAATGAACAGAGGTTAAGGACTGCACTATAGGCATTTCGGAAGATGATGTACAGCTTCTACGTGAAAGGAAGTTCAGGATCAGGACGGAGGTGTATCGGAGATCAGGGTATATGGAGAGTGAGGCAGGATTATCTGCTCTCACAGTTATCAGAAATATCATGCTCCCCATAACCTCATCGTGTAATACAATGTGCATCTCGCAGAATATCCGGAACTCCTATCTATGCAAAGACAGGCAAGAGATCCCATCTTCTATCCCGCTTTTCAAACCAGTCGTCCGCCAATCCTAATATATCCATCTACTTCCTCCTAAATGAACAACCTTCGGTAAGACGGGCTTTGCCACCGGTGCTGCAATAACATCAGCCTTCGTGCAGCCAATATGAAGGGTTGAACATGTGTTTTGGGAGATTTCTCTCAGGAAGGAGTTATGCGTACGGTTGGCAGAGAACAGTTGAGCAGCCTTGGCAGATCACGACTGTTTGGGCGTGCGAGAAGACAGTGGTAATTGTAAAACAGCCGGGGCACTTGACATCCATGAAGAACGATCGAGGCGCTGGGACAAGAGTCTGAAACCGGTGTCAACACTCCAAGCTCTTGATCGTGTGTACCCTGAGGTTGATTTTACCTTTAGTTTGTGCTTGCGAGCCTCAGCCTGAGGCGTCGGATTGAGGAGGTCCACTGCAAGAACCTTGTGAACAGAAGAATTAGCGACCATTATTCCATAACCCCGCAATCGTATGGCAAACCATCGGTGTACAGCCGTCATCGACACGCTGCACCCGCAGGCATCCAAAAAGTGTCTCTACATACCATTTTGACGACTAGGCTTGACTTGACTTGATTTCGAATGTGTAGCTGTCTATTGTCTGTCGGACTGAGCTTAGGGTGGTTGAATGTCGAGTAGCTGTTAGAAGCTCGCAAAATGTAGAGGCGGAGCGGCTTCGTGTGGAGGCGAATGGATTACTAAGCCATAAGCGAGATGTTGGCAAGATCTACGCTTGTCCCAATCCAGATGATCATATCTGGCGGAACGGACATTCTTGTCATGTTGTGCTCAATGATCGATGAGAGGCAAGCTTTGACAACAATGTTCCGAGATTGTATTTCATGACGCTCCTAGTCTGACAGATGACCATTGATTTTCAAATCAAACGTGGAGATCCACCTTCACCGGGCTCTCCTCCCAGAATATCTTCTTCAGCTTTCTTTCCTTCTCATCTTCTATGTACTTGTCAAATTCCTTCTGTTCGGGGTCAAAAACTTTGCCTTGATAGACTTCGTGTGGTAGGAAGGCGCATTTATCCTCCGCACTAGCAAGATATCTGCAGACATGCATGTGCAGGAAGATCGCAACTCGCTGATTCCCTTGCACCGTCAATCTCCACTTCGGGGGCACCCCGGTGTCATCATAAAAGAAGTCTGGACCCTCCAAATCGTCAACGCTTGTATCAAGCCAGCCGGACGTGTCGAGCCAGAACACCGCCTTGTCTCCGTCCGCCCTAAGCTTGGCGACTGCGTTCTGAGTAGCTTGCTCAAGCTGACCCCGCAGTGGCCTCATCACGAAGATTGGAATCGCTGTTGGTGCTATGCTAGGGACCGTTCCAGAAGCTCCGCTCCTCTCGTTTTGGAGAACGGATGGGTGTTTGGGATAGGCCAATCCTCGTATCGCTTTGATCAGGGAGACATATGTCGTCTCAAAGCTTTCAGAGAGGTCCCATCGAGTCTTGTTGTAATCAGGTGCATGGTCGTTGAATGAGCTATCATCTGAACTACCAATATTGATCACCTGGCATGAGTTAGTGAAGGTTCTTGGAGGGCCTGACCGTGGCCGTTTACCAAGACGTCTGGTACGTAAGCACTGAACATCCACGAGTGTTCGAAGTACGCTGAGCCGTAGGGACCGCTACGTACTTAATCAATCATCCGTCAGTGCATTAGCATTGGGCAGTTCTTACCTGCGGAAAAACACATCTCCCATACCAGCTGGTTCGCCAGTGCCACCAATGCAATTTGGCATCAGACACATGCCATCGACGCTAATTCCAACATGGTCAGCCCCGAACATCTCCCCCAGCAAGTACTCCCAGCCCATGACACCAGAGAGCAGACCATCAGCGCCCCCTACACGTCTGCCCCGTGGCTTTCCAGTCAAAGAACCCGGTGAGTCTGTGATGATTTCAAGCAGCTTCTTACGGTCTTGGTTGGTGAATGAAGAATCGTCTTCATCGGCAATATCGCTAGCTATCTGTCGACCACTTTTGCTTGTACCATCCTCCCCAATATCATTCAGTCCAGACCGATGCTTCGCTCCTACTTGATCGTTCTCGGCGTTCAGTAGATCCTCGTTTACATATTCTTCACTAAGTAAGGATCCGGCCACTTTGACGAGCTTGCCTCCTCTGCTGAGCCATAATCCATCCAACTCCACGACGCCTAGCCCGTGATCATCAGTCATCGGGGCAACAATGCGGACGTGATGCTCCGTTCTCTCGTCCAGACCTTTGGAGCTGATTGTGACCAACGATGACGAGTTGGGTAAAAGGATGTATTCTTGATCATCGACCTCGGCAAGCAGTGAGACAGGCGGTGCGGCTTTGTCGACGGGAATTGGATGGAATGAGTAGTGCTTGCGATGACCATGCACTGGCAGTGCTGGTGCTTCTGATATACCGCTTGGAGTGCTTGAGCCTTGATCTGGCGCATTATGAAGGGCGAGGAGCAGAGAAGTGGTATTCTTGATCGTGATGTCGAAGTAGACTCCTGCAGAGGATCTGTGAGCTAACCTTCGTGGCTGTCAAGCACCGTTGACAGCGTACCTGGGAATGTTCCATCTTTGCGTAACCTATTAGGCGTAGACGTCCAGCGGCCAACATACTGCACGACGTTAACGACACGAGTACTTGGGGTGCATGATGAGCGACCCACATGAATCTTCGGGTTCGTAGCCGGATAGAACTGATAGTCATGCATTCTCCTGTCGTACACAAATCCCTTGCCTAAGCTACTGGCCTCGAGCTTGACGGCATTGATGTCCTCACTGCCTCCGTTAAGCCACCAAAGGGCTAATGCAATGACCATGAGTAGGAGCCATACGGGCTTACTCGCAAGTATACGCTTCACGCGATATTCAGTGTACTTGCGGTAGCACGATCTTCTCGTACGCCGAGGGGTGAAAGAATCTGGGCTTTCGTAGATTGCTGGCGCTTTGAGACCTGCAGAATAGTAGGGCGAGTATGCTGTTCGAGCCAATGGGGTGTCCACGGGAGTGGGATACGGCGTGATGAAACGGCTGGTGGGTGTCGGAGTGCTCTGGGCTGATTGGCGCGGTGAGCCAGTGAAAGCTGACGATGCCAGGTGGAGGTTTGGACGATTTCGGAGAGGTGGCTGCGACATGGTCACAAATGTTCATCTTTTCGAATCGCTCATGGAATAAATAATTCTTCGGATCGAGGTTGTGGTGTCACATGTGCACTGTCGTCGCGTTTAGCTGACAACCCAGGCGGGAGCGACTATGTAGGCAAGCAGGTGCGACGGCTCAGCACCCCGATAGCCCAGTCAACATCTCAGAGGCCAATAAAAGAAGCTTCTGAAAATCTAATAAGAAGATACATTTGGGGATTACACGTGGTGCAACGCATGTCTAGACACTGAATTAGGAGCATCACCCCTAGGATCAGATTAGGTTCCGACGCATGCCTACCTTGATTCTGTGCGTTGAGATTTCTGAGGATGCCATGGCCATCAAGTCTACTACTGAGCAGCAAACAATGCCAGGTACACTCCCCATCCCATCCCTACTAAGCTTCCTACAACCGTCTTCCTTTCCACGGGAATAAACAGATGTTGCACCAAATTCACAGCCGGCCACAGCTTATAGCCCGCTTTCATGACAGGCCACGTTTGCTGTAATTCAAACATTAGCGTACGGATGCGCCTGGACATGAAGAGCACCACATACCTCCCTCACCGCCATCCAGCATTCCTCCAATGGCAGCCCCCTCAACGCTCTACTGCCTCCGATATACGCCACAACGTTGACCACCGCAGCAATCGTTTGATCGAGCCCAAGCTTGATCAATGTATTCCGCATATTCAATGTCTTTTCCACCTCCACGCCCTTGCCCCCATCATCCACGTCCAATTTCTTGAGCGTGTACCCGGGGAATTTGCTCTCAATATACTGCTGCCAAAGATAGTTTGGAGGCGTTGAGAGCAGGGTGTAGAGGAGAAGAGCCGGGATATTCGGCGGCGGCGCAGACGTGAGATACTGAGCGACGAAGAGCGAGCAGAGAGTAAGGACAGTGGATTGGAGGGTCACAGTGATCATTGGCGGGACCATCTTGATGGAGATGTCTCTGATCGTAAAACGTTGCTGAGGGAAGAGCGTTAAAAATTAAGTAGCTAACAGCAGCAAGACTGCTAGTAGCAGTCTGCTAAGATACTTAGATTCAACGGCGCGTTCGGCTCGCTTATTCCGCCGAGATTTACCTTTACTTTCTGCAGGGGTTGCCGATACCGGTGCCGGCTAACGGGGAAGGAAATGTGGGGGAACTGGGCGTCATCATTGTCAGCATGGTCGGTCTCTCACAATTTTACTTCACATGTATACACATACTTTGTCAGTCTACCATCAATCTACATTTTTTAAATTGAACTTTATGTGTGTGCATTTGCGAATCATAACATCATGGCTTTAGGTAAGTACATGTCTTCTTCCACAAGAGCCACCAGCGACTGACTTGTTGGCTGCATCGCAGCTACCACAGCCGCTGTTGCTGCGGGCACGACAGCGGCAGCAGCCTATATAGACGCCAAACTCCATCTCAGCAAAGACATCAGGCAGCTGTGGGAGCTCAGAAGTGCAGATCACGAGACTACGAGAGCCTGTAAGAATGTCAATCCCATTAGCCTTCCCTCCCAGGAGTACTCAATAGCTGACTTTATTCCTTTGGTCACCAGCCAAAGCCAAACGCCTGTCCTGCTTCTACTTCTTTGAAAAAGCTGTCCGCAACTACCCCAACGTCGAGGCTATTTGGTCGCGCGAGGGGACATATACTTGGCGGGAGACACACAACAAGGCTTGCCAGTATGCTGAATATTTTCTCGAGCTGGGTGTTAGACCTGGCGAGCTGGTGGCCTTTGATTTACAGAACTCTCCTGAATTCATCTTTGCGTGGCTAGGATTATGGGCCATTGTACGCTTTTTAACCCTTCTGGAATGGAGACGTCTGACCGACTGACTATAAAAGGGATGCGCACCGGCCATGATCAATTTCAATCTGGCTGGAGATACCCTGGTACATTGTTTGAAGGTTTCGGGAGCCGAGCTGGTAGTAGTCGATGCAGAGGAGAAGGTGAGGACCAAGGTTGATGATCAGAGGCAGAGGTTAGAGGAGCTTGGCATGCAGGTTTTTGTGTTATCCGAGGATTCGAAGAGCTCCATAGCTGCAAAGACTGCACGAAGACCAGATGACAGCTATCGAGATGGCCTCAATGGCAACTTTCCCAGTGCATTGTTTTACACCAGGTGAGATCGAGACTTCGGAAGGCGCAGAGCTGGAGTTCCGACTCGCTAACAGAGGGTTAACAAGTGGGACGACCGGTCTGCCGAAAGCCGCGTCATATACCACCACTCGAATGCACCTCATGGGCGTCAGAGGTGCAAACGTTTGTGACCAACGCCCCGGTCCTGGTGGCGACAAATGGTACGTTTGCATGCCGATGTACCATGGAACCGGTGGCGTCGCGGCAATGACCTGCATGATGGCCGGTCTCTCCCTCGCCATTGGTAAAGGGTTTTCAGTCCGGAATTTTTGGCGTGATGTCCGAGATTCGGAGTCGACCTTCATCGCATATGTGGGAGAGACTGCACGCTACCTCCTCGCTGCACCGCCCTCGTCATTGGACAAAGAGCACAAGGTGCGGTGTATGTGGGGCAATGGATTAAGACCAGACGTATGGATTCCTTTCCGTGAGCGCTTTAATGTACCGGAAGTCTGCGAGTTCTTCAATAGCTCAGAAGGTCTGTTGACTTTGGCCGTCTGGAACCGAGGAAATTATTCTGCCGATTGTGTCGGTCATCATGGAGCGTTGATGAGACTCGCAACGAGGAATACGTTGGTGCCTGTAGCCATCGACCATGAGACAGGCGAACTGCTCAGAGACCCAAACACGGGCTTTGCAAAACGAAACAGCTACAATGAGGGCGGCGAGATTCTCGTAAAATTGTCCGACGAATCACTCTTTGCGGGGTACTGGGGTAATCCTGAGGCAACAAAGAAAAAATTCGCACGAGACGTATTCAAAAAGGGAGATCTGTATTACAGATCAGGTGACGCGCTACGAAGAACTGATGACGGAAGGTGGTTCTTCATTGACCGTCTTGGGGACACATTCAGATGGAAATCGGAGAATGTCAGCACCGCAGAAGTTGCCGAGACGATTGGCAAATACCCCGGCGTCTTCGAGGCCAACGTATATGGAGTTAAGTTGCCGGGGTATGAGGGTAGAGCAGGGTGCGCGGCTCTTACAATAGCGCCTGGACGGCGGAATAACTTCGACTGGAGGGGACTCGCAACGCATGCGAGGCAGCGATTACCAGGATATGCGGTACCTGTCTTCTTGAGGGTGCTCGATGGCGAAGTTGGCGGAGCAGCGAGTCACAACAATAAACAGGACAAGGTTGCTTTGCGAGCAGAAGGTATTGAACCGAGCAAGAGAGGCTCTAAGGTCCCAGGCGGTGAGAGAGATCAGTTATACTGGATTGCCCCCAAAAGCGATACGTATGTCCGGTTTGAAGACAAAGACTGGATGGAATTAGTGAGAGGGACGTATAGGCTTTGAGGTCCCATTCGTGTATGTATGGCACATAGTCAAGACTGATGGTAAGAATGAGCTGATGATTCCCTGATGCATCCTTCTGCTCTCGAGCTTGGAGGGAACAGGATTTGTCCAACAGTCACAAAAGCCTCATCCACGAGGGACTTGATCCAACTTTACGCTGTTCTGATCATGAGCAAAGGCGTTGCCTCGAGTTTCTGTCTGACTCAGAGCTTAGTAGATGTACTAATGACTTTACAGTAGACTAGATATGATTTTTGGATCGCCCTCAGTGATCTTGGTGTAACAATGTGTAATCATTTCCCGGAAGGAAAATCATTTACTATCTAGTGCTTGTGTTCTGTAATCATTGGGCAAAAAGGATGAGTTAGGCAAAATAGACTTTGACTGACCTGCCCGCGTTCCCTATACAGACTCATGATAGTGGGTGGTTGACGCACAGCAAGCGCTTTCGGTGATCTGCCAGATGCCATCGGCCAGTTACCTGCATCGATCCCGATCAGTAGGTGCAGAAGAGCTATGATGGAAAGATCAAGTCGTGCAGGCAGAAGAAGGTCAGAATATGTAAGATTGAATATCATATAGCTTCACCCGTATCGAGCCTCCGGCGAGAGGCCCACGGGCCAAGTGTCAATCGCAAATTATATCATCACGGTGTAGGGTGGGAGGTACAAGGTCAGAACATTCAGGCTTCGTACCCTCATATCTCAGTTTAGTAGCGGGTCCGAGCTATTGCGAGCCACATGGATGAGTGTAATCCATGACTATGGACCCGGCACGCCGCGTACAGACCCCATAGGTTTGACGAGTCTTTGTCGGCTTCCCTCTCCGGCTGCGTCTGTTTTCAGGACGAGAAATAATATGCTTCCCTTGCTTAACGGGCAGTTCTGGTGGGTAGTCTCATAGGGGTGCTGCCGACTTGCAGGATTAGGCGAGCTTTAGATTTGATTGGGCATGTAAAAGCCCGCAGACAAGTTGTCTTCAGTAGTGTAGCAAAGATCCCATCTTGAAACCTTGATCATGGCGACACACTTGTCGTGACCTCCCAAGTATCTCCATGCACACGCGTGGGATTTTAAGAAGATTGAGGTGTTCCGAAACGAAAGTGGAAGTGGAGAGTTGAGAGAGATTGATGATCCGCAAGGCTCGGAGCTAAATTAGCGCCAAATTTAGCCGAGCTGCCCACCAAACCTGAATCGCGAGTTCGCAACTAGCTACAATAGATCTTTGCGACATTCTCTTGACAGTCGAATCCATCCGTGAGTCCTACTTATATTCTCTCATCATTGACAACAGGGAGGTTAACACCATCTGGTACACTGTCACAGCAGGCATGGCAGAAAATGCAGAAATTGAGATCAAAGCTTCGCAGTGGAGGCTGGTCGAGGTTGGCCGCGTGGTGCTCTTCACCCACGGCCAATACATCGGACGCTTAGCAGTCATCGTGGAGATCATAGATCACAAGCGTGTAAGTCTCGAGGCTAGAGCCTTCTTCCCTTCGCTTAGCCTAACATACAGAACAGGTATTAGTCGACGGACCATCCAAGAAAGAAAAGTCAGCTGTCCCTCGTGGATCCGTCGCACTGAACAACCTTATTGTCACCCCTATTGTCATTGAAAAGCTACCACGAGCAGCTGGACGAGGTGCGGTTGCGAGAGCATGGGAGAAGGCAGAGGTTGAGAAGAAGTGGGACGAGAGTGCCTGGGCAAAGAGGCGGGAGCAGAGGGAGAAGAGACGCAATCTATCAGACTTCGATCGGTTCAAAGTGTTGAGGTTGAAGAAACAGGTATGCGACTCCTAGGCGCGCGGATGGTCCCTTGATGTCTGCAGAAGGGTGCTTGGTGCTACACAATGGCGGAACTACTTGGCTAACGACGAGTCTTTTCAGGCACGTTTCGAAGTCCGCAAAGCATATGCAAAAGTCCGAGCTTCGGCAAAGTCGTCATCATGAAAAGAGGTTCTGTGTGTAGGAAGCGGCGAGCAGACGTCTGAGTTTTACTCTTGCAAAGAGGTGGATGCTTTATGCTAGACTGGGGGTCAGGTAACAGCGTTCAACCACCTAAAAACAAGAGCCGTTTACAGTCGTTTCTGTTGAACTTGCCAACGTCTCCCCGCGCTGAATGTTCGAGGATAACATGCCAACTCGAGATTAAGGCCTTCACCAAATGATCACGTAGAATGTAGAGAGCGTTTAGATTGATTCCAGCTGTATAAGATCATTGCAGACCTACGGGCAAATTAAATAGTTGCATCTCGTGTTACAGAGCCCTAGTATTCACTAGCGCACAAGTTCGGCCCAGCTGCAACAACCCAGTACCAATTTCATGGCCACATTTTGAGTCCTCAGAACCCTCGAATACGCTCTTTCCCTAATGTGAGTAGGTCTCTAGCTTCACAGATTTCGTCAACCGTCATCTTCCATACAGCATACTCTACTTGAATGCCAGCAGCATCTGGGAGTGCTGAAGTTTCAAGTGATACAAGACATGCGCTGACAGCTGCGCCTTAGTACATCTTTGTTCCAAGATGTCAAACCCACGTATTGAAGAGCTGCCCGATGATCCGCCCACCAAGAAGGGCGCAGAGGTCGACGATGCCTCGAGCAGCTCGGATTCCGATGAAGCGGATGTGGCAGGAGGAGACGGGGAGTCTGGCATTCCTGCTGGATCCAATGTGACCGTGCACTCCCGTAATGAAAAGAAAGCGAGGAAGTCTATTGCAAAGCTGGGGTTGAAGCACGTTCCGGGCATCACGAGGGTCACATTGAGGCGGCCAAAAAACGTGGGTGATGGGCAATGCTCTCATGGGGGCACAGCATCGCTTCGGCACAGCTTTTGAGACTCTCCAAGAGAGGACGTGAGCTGATACCTCCTTGATAGATTCTTTTCGTCATCAATTCACCCGACGTCTACAAGTCACCTTCAAGCAACACTTGGATGTATGGGCATTTGATTCTGAAATCTGCAGTCAGAGCTAATACTACCTCTAGCATCTTCGGAGAAGCCAAGATTGAGGACCTCAGTTCCCAGATCAGTGACAGCGCCCTCAAGAACATGGCACCCTCAGATAACGCTGGTGACTCGCACGCCGGCCACAATCATGCTGCTGAGGGCAAGGCCAAGGCTATCGAAGACGCCAAGAAAGAGGAAGAGGAAGATGATGGGGAGGAGGTCGATGACTCGGGTCTGGAGGCCAAGGACATTGAGCTAGTCATGGCGCAGGCGAGTGTGTCACGGAAGAAGGCGGTCAAGGCCTTAAAGGAGGTCCGTCTATCCATCTCTTGACCTAGGTATAAGGCTGACTGATTGTCTACAACTGCAGAATGACAACGACATAGTCAAGTATTACTCCCTGTTTCTAACATACTGAATCGTTGCTGACAATGTGCTGTAGCTCGATCATGGCGCTTTCCATTTAGCACCAAGGCTTTGTCAACTCGCGTTGTCAAGGTTGAGCAGGGGGAGTGCCCATATTCTATGTGTTGGCGGTTGTTCCATAACGGCAGTGGTGGGATACTCGCCATATTCATCAGATTTGGGGTACCCTTCTGTTCCGTTATCCAAGTTTAAACAAAAGTACCCTGTTGAACATAATCGAGCGTCCAATGTAACAATTGGCAGATTTATGGTACTTTCGCTCGTTATGACGTACAGGGTGCTACAACCCGAATAGCCCTTTCCCCCAAAGAAAAGCTCTCTATGATTAATGAAGTTGCAGCTTTGAATGAAGTGGACTTGGTTTGACAGATTACTGCCGTTTACTTTACGTACATGAGAAATTTCTGAGAGGCCGTCGCCAGGGCGCTCTACTTCATCTGATAATAAATAACACGTGGAACAGACCCTCAGCATAAGGGTTGCTAGCAAAGTTGTGGTTATTGCCTGCGATCCAACTACGGGTTAAGTCCTGTAAGCAGGATTCAAGAACCTAGGATTTCTTAAGCCTAGAAAGGCCTTCGTAACTGAGACTCGAGATAGACTTTCGAGGATTTCTGGATCACTCGACCGGAGGGCCCTTCGCTGACTTAGTCAAGAATGCGTGTGCCGTTCTGCCCTACGCACTTCTTCGCATAACCCAACCGATCTTCGATCCGAGCCTGGGGATAGTATCAAAATCCGATGATGTGGAGATCTTGCTATCACTACTGATCGTCAACTGGAGGATTGTCCCAAAGAAGGATTCGTCAAACTATACTTAAGCCAGTACTTGCCACGCGCCATAAGTCGTATACCTGGGATTTGATGCGGCTCAGACCTTGAACGAAAATCGACTATCTGTCACCCTCAACATACTTCCACAGCTAATTCTATGGACATATCTACATGCTCGAGTACCGACACGGACTTACATACTAAAGGTAATCTCCTTCCTCTCACGCGGGCATTACATTATTTCTCAAGGATGAGGACGCTTCCTTGATGACTCACAATGTTCGCGGATATAAATAATCTTTGCAGTGACCAAGTCGCTCTAGACAGGTTGGTCCGAGAGGCACGGGGCCCACCGTAAGCTAGCGACGCATTCAGTGGTTCGGTTCTGATGCGCCGGGCTAGCCAAAGGTGAGTTACAGTGATAGCTGGTGGATGGTCACCGGGTTTGAGAACGATATGCAGAGTCCTGCTAACCAGACTTTGCACGATGGTGTGTACTATATCCGGGGCTAAGTACAAAGGCGCAGTTCTCAAGACAGACAGACAAAGGCACATTCCGCACAACCCAATCACGAATCCGCGGACACCAAACGCATTCATTGTTCCTCCCCACTGAGTCAGCAAAAATTTCTACCTTTGGTTTCCCTCACACAGCCGCGGCCATATCTTGCAACAAAGTCTTGCTATAGACCTTGTAACAGCAATCCTCTCCAAAATACACAGCCTCTATCCCACTCTGCGCCATTTTCCCAATCAGACTCCCCACATCCGTTCCTTCCGGCGTGCTGTAAATCTGCAGCGCACTTTGACCACGGAATTCCGTCGGAATCTGGTCAATAATGCCCTCGCTCTCATAATTCGCCAGCGAATCCTCAAACTCAACCATCGTGTCCGTGTAGGAAAAAAGCTGCGTGGGAGCGCGGTACCCGGGGTTGAATACCACATGGACGGCGGATGACTTGAAGCTCGATCGCGCATGCGTCGCCACGGTTTCGTAGTATGAATACATCGAGCTGCTTTCCTCGCTGCTGACGTCGTCAAAGTAAATGCCCCCAATGGCGATATTTGCATCGCTATAGCCCGCCCAGCTCGCATACACGTCGGTCTCAGCATTGACCGACGCGATATCTCTCTGACCATGAGCCGTGTCCACATATCCAACGGTGTTGACGTTAGAATAGCTGTTTAGCTTCGCGATGCCGCTGATGATGTTCGGGTCTGAAGGATAGCCGGTAGTCCCTGGACCGCTGTTGGGATTGACAACTACCTGCCACTGCACTCCTGGATAGGCTTCGATCGTGCTGGTGACGTCGTTCCAGGCGCTGCCATTGTCGCCTGGGTAAAGATAGAGGGGGAAAATGATGAAGAGGGTGTTTGAGGGGAGAGCGAGACAGAAGGGTATGAGGAGGTAAAGAAACTTCATTATTCAGGATACTACTACGTATGACCTTTTCTTTTTCGCGAACGTATGGAGATCAAGTCAAGTAGGGGCACGTGAAAGAATGGTAACTTGTCAACTCGATTCACTATCGTTTTTGGGGGACCATCTTCTTATACAAGCTCTATTCATCTCCCACAACTCCTGATTGCTAGAACCTCAAGCTAAACCCCTTCCTTCAAATCAAAGGCAAGAGCGGCTCGGAAGGAAGCCAAGTCCCAATCAGAACCTTGAGCATGTCAGCACGGCACTTAGCAAAACCACTACAGTACCTCACGGGTCGCAACAAGACCAGTCAGTTTCATCATTCAGCAACCATTCTCATAGATTCCACCTGCTTAATAACCTTTTTAAAGCTGATCTTTGCGAAGCTAGCAGGACATACGACTCCTTGGAGGTTTTAAAAGGTGCACGCGCGAGACCTAAGGGCGTCTTGCCTGCTAAAATGAGGTTTCACAGCAGACGCTGTTATAGGAGACGCATGTATGTTCGATTATATGTATCAACGAAGGTTTCTAGACATCTGCACTCCTGGAAAGCGCTAGTACCAGCCCTTACCCTAAGTTCGGAAGAGAGCCTGGCTCTTTGTCTACCTGGCACGCGGGTGAAAGAAGAATCCGAATTTTCAGCCAAGGCTCACATACAAATTGTGGTGGTGTTTCTCATCTTGGCGTTCGGATTCTTCTTTCACCCGCGTGCCAGGATAGGGCGTTATCCGAGATCTTAACGCTGAACGTCGAGGACTTATATTGTCTCCCTCTAATCGCTTTATCGAATAGTTGGTTATTTGAAGATAGATAAAATAAATCAAAAATCAAAAATAAGTGTAGTTATCAAAATAGGATATTATACTATGTCAGACCGTATCCTAAAAGCGAGAGTCTCGGGTATATATCACACTAAGCTAGAGGTACTCGTAGACTAGGTTCTGTCTTCTTCTCGTGCCAAGACTTGAGAATAACCTCAACCTCATCTCACGCCAACATTCCCTGTCATTATAATCGCAAAAATGGCCGCAGGAGTACGTGTCACTCTTCTTAGCTCCTTGCCTGGTTCAAGAGTCCATCAGACCTTACTGACGCTTATCACAGCGCTCCGCCGCCCTGAAACTCGATTGGGCCAAGATCTCCACCTCCCTCGGCCTGAAAGGTCAAACGGCAACCGCCCTCCAAGCCTTCAAAAAGCGCAACGATGACGCGCGCCGTAAACTCAACCTGCTAAAGTCGCAGCCCCAATCCGTCGACTTCCAACACTACCGCAGCACCCTCAACAACACCGGAATAGTCAACGAGATAGAAGGTCACTTCAAAGCCTTCAAACCAGCTACATACGATGTGGGGCGGCAAATCAAAGCCATTGAGGCCTTTGAAGTGCAAGCTGTGAAGAGCGCGGAGGAAACGAAGGCGAGGGTGGATGGGGAATTGAGGGAATTGGAGACGACGTTGAAGAATATCGAGACGGCGAGACCCTTTGAGGATTTGACTGTTGTGAGTATCCAATTGACAATCTTCAGACCCCTCCTAGCAATGTTGATTCTTCTGTGCGCTTCTAGGACGAGGTTGCGGCGGCCCGCCCGGAAATCGACGCTCGAACAGAACAGCTCGTATCAAAAGGGCGTTGGGACGTCCCTGGCTACAAGGTAGGTGACATTGGAATCCTTGAATGGCTTCGCCAATGGCCTGGTAGTATTGCGCTGACCGGTACCCAAGGAGAAATTTGGCGATCTCTCGGTGTTATAAAGCAGTGTGCACATTTGCGTTTGTCCCTTGAATTTCGGTCTAGAAATACTACATTGTATACGTAATAGACCCTTCGTCAACTATGCCTAGCTAGCCATTATATCCGTGCATACTAAGTGACCCAACGCAGTGACATGAGAGTTGGTCCTGGCACCATGGCCCACACCTCCGAGGTCGGCAAGCAGGTATAGTGGTGGAAAGTCCGCCCGCACAAACGGTTGCAGCACCTCTCTTTGTTTCGGCCATAGCAGAATGTTACAAGGTTCACTACCACGTCTTGTTCGGGATATGGCACGAAGGCTTCCTACTCCGCAAATTCGCTCGGCACAATGCGGACATTTGAACAACGGGTTTCTTACAATTGAGTCATGTTGGTGAGTGTCGCGGCAGTAGTCATTCTTCTGTCAGCTTATGATCGAAAGCCCTAATGGGCGACGTCTCGTCCTCTGTGTGACATTGTGAACATACCCCCTTGTGAATGTAAATCATGGCCAAGCAGAGAATAAGAGGAAGGAATTAGTGTTCTCGAAGAATCGAGGGCAGAATCTGCGTTATGGTTTGCATTGGCGTTGGTCATCTTGCGACGTGGAGTTTGACGTCAAGCCGCATAGAAAAGCCGAGAGAGCTCATCTGGCGAAGGACGTTCTGTGCGTCACCAAGCTTTTTTCCGTACGAGCTTGCTCGGAAGGGAGCTTCGACGTTCCTGCATACTGCCGTTCTGTCGTCTACGGTATACTCGACACTGTCCCTCGCATTTTTGCACCCCCTCATCTAAATGGTCGAATTTTTGTACAGAGTTGATGGATCTCGTTGGACGTCGCAATTCCGCTGTCCTTGGATTCCGGCCCCGGCCATTCTGTGCTCCCATTCCGAAAGCGAGCCTGGCCTTACCTCTTGTTCATGCGGCCTTGTCCTCTTCCGCTTCTGCTAGCTCCTCTGTGAGGTTTTAGCTCTGCCTTGGAAGGTCTCATCCCAGATCTCGTCGTCCTGGAGATTGTCAGCTGCCAGTGTTCGTGCATCACCAAGAATGCGGGCGTCGTTGAACAATGAACCTTTCCACGTACAGTATTATGAGTATACCTTTGGTCCAACAGCGCTTGTCTCTGAAGATTTACCTGCTCTTTGGGCTTGCGAATCCTCTGCGCCTTTGTGCTAGAGAACCTTGACTGGTTGAAATCTAGAGACGAAGACCTTACCGTTTAACGCTTGCTCTTTGGATGCCTAACTTGATTATCCAAGTCTCTTGGTGTAAACCGGGATCTGGCGACTGGGTGCCTTCAATTCATGCTTTTGACACTCAAGACCAATCTTGGCTCCAACAAGGATTGAAAGTGGCAATAAGTTCACGTCTCGCAGCATAGGGTACATTTACCTAATGGAAGAGGTTTTGGACGGTGGCGCAATGCCCTTGCGGGGATTTATTACCCAATAGTCACCTATGGGGAAAGCCATCAATTGACTCCAATCAAACAACAAAACCTAACACACCAATAGCGCTACAACTTCTTTGCGAATGCAAGCTTACCGGGCATTCAATAAGATCCGGCACTATCCGTTCTATCCAAGCCAACTTACAGGTTGCTTGAGCAAACATCGAGCCTTAAGTAGGCAACATCGTCATCACTCGGTAGGACTCTTATCTGTTGGATGAAAATCCGAGGCAGGTCTAAACATATCCAAGGTGTTGAAATCCGTGTCATTAGATTCCGCCTTCGCCGTCAAGACAAGAACCGAGAGCTGCCTGCGCCTGAAGACACCTGGAGCCTGTGTGAGCCTTATACCGAACCACACCGAACAATTATTGGAAGAAAAGGTCATATCTCCTAAAGAGGACCTCAAACCCGTCGTCGCCAAGTTCCAGACGCTTTAGAAGAGCGATTTCCGTGTTTCGGGGCGATCGAAGATATTTGTATCTCAAACATGGAGGCGCATATGAGACGGCGTCATTTTGGTCGTTCTCTCTCGTTCTTCTGCATTGACAATGTTCTCGTCTAACCGTTTACTGAATGGTTGTGGAACTGGATATGGTTTCTGCCTTACGAGCTCCTTTGCCTGGCTTCTTTCTCCTGCTGTAGCTCGCCTACCATGAGAGCCTTGGTGCCTTGAAACCGTTGATGTCAGAGCATTCTATTATACAGAGGTATGGAGTAAGCTCTACGGTCTCATATGCTTCAGTCATCCGCCAAATCTCTTCCTTGATTTACACGTTGATCAGCAAGAAGAAGAAGAAGAAGAAGGAAAAATGTAGTGTCAAAGTTTCCTTCAACATAAATCCTTCTTCAAATTCCTTTTCTTCTAACCTCCAAGCTAGCTTCTTTTATTTTCAAGTTCGCGGTCAGGGCCCCTTGCTTCCGAAAATCTTCTTCATGGCCTCCAATATGCAAAACTAGATCATCATTCTATACCAGACGCTGAATGATGATGAAATATTTGCTCCTGGTCATGGACCCATGCTATCGTGTCCCAATCTTGTCGGTCCAACTCGAAATCGCCCTATCTCGAACTTGCTGGCCGCAGCTTCCGATCCGTCATTGCCAAAGCGAATGCCCTGCTTGTTTAGATGCATGTTGGAACTTTTTTCCTTCAACGTCGTACCCAGCAAGCTTGTGGCCTCACCTGCGGTTCAATCGAACGTACGCTATTCTGCTATTCGGGCAATGCGCTGGGCCTTGTGATTGGATTGTGTCATGTGTTACTCCGGAGGCGAGCGTGGGTCCGATTCTCCAAGCGTTTCTAGGCAATCAAAAGTCCAATGCTCGTTCAAGGTTCCCATGGGGACGGGCAGCAGAGCTATTCGTGGTCAACTTTTGGGACAAATGCATTCTGGATCTGCCAGTGTTTCACCGTAAGTTCGCATCGAGCAAATGTTGAGCCTGACGATCGTGTTGCGAATGTCTTCTCAACGTCGGAGACCCTTCGATGAAGTAGTACGGAGGTCACTCTTGCCGTGTGCGCCTAGATCGACCGGCTTTTGGGTGATGGATTCAAAGTTCATCAATGGATTACCAAGATTCTTCCAAACAGCCACTCGGCACCCTCATTCGGAAAGAATATCACGGAAGTTGTCATCGGACTCAGGGATGGGCCGTGGTTGCAATCTCTATGTCGGTAATGTCAGCAAGCACTTCCTGCTATAGGGTGGATGTGGTCAAGAACAAAGTCAGTGCTTAGCGTGAAACGAGATAAGTCTCGAATGGCTACAGATGGTGGATGGACTGGAAGGCTTATATTCGGACCGCTCGCAGGTCAAAGCAGTGATGTCAATTTAGTTGTAAGCGGCTTGACGTGGTGGGAAGAATGATGCGTGGTCGAAAGCGCAGGTGTTTCCTATGGACAGTGTTGCTGCGAGCATAAGGGAAGTCAACATTGCTCGTTGACACAGAATGATAATGCATGCAGGGCTGTGTAGTATTCAACTCCAATATCTTGAATGCGAGAAGACGTGTTTATATTCTCTTCTCAAATACTATATCAAACATTGCCTCATCCACGTCGAGATATAAGCAATTTTCTCCTTTCCGAGTCATGATGGCTCTTTGATGGTCTGAACTTTGAATAGATTTAGCGCATTCCCGGTGCTAAGGCCACCAGCCGCTTCAATATTCTCGAACATCTAGTGGTGAATGTCGCTGTTGTAGCTGTCGGAGGATATGTCACTCAAGCCATCGGCGGAATCATTGTTTTTATTCAAGGAGTTAAAGACGCGAAAGCTTTGGAAGCGGTCCACGTTTTCTCCCCAGAGGATCCGTACGTGGGTTTTCGGTAGCTCTTCGACTGGTCATGCTCCATCGGGTCCGCAACGTCGGGGGGTAGTATGAGTGACACCTGTTTTGCGAAACGAAGGCCAGGGAAGATGGGATGAGATTCCGCGGCCTGGATGAGGGAGTATATTTGTATCGCCTCGCCAATCCACAAGCTCTCGGCGTCCGAGTTTTTGGGAGCGAAGATGAGGCGGCGCGGTGGTTCATATAACCATGCTAGGATCATGGGCAATATGAATGGGCCCTTCCGACGCCTGGGCTTCGATAGGCATAACGGGCGCCAGTGCTGATAGGTCGCCCATATTTGGACGGGACAGACCTGGAGTGATAGCTAGCTGTATACAGGCGTGAGCTCGTGGGGCAAAAGAATGCTGTGTCTCTGAAAAAGATGAAATCGAAGGAAGAGCCATCGGCTGGTGCATAGCCCATACATATGGAGCTCGGTGACGGTCTCCCCACCGTAGGCACTCATAAGTCACCTGCGGCTATCCCATGAGACCCCCTACTCCAGGGTCCCAATGTGATGACGTGAGGCATGGCGATATACGGGTCCAACATGTCTTGTTCCAAGTGAGACTGAAAGGCGATGAGAAGATCCGTAGCCGACTGCTCGTTGCAGTCAGCCTATTTGATGCTTGTTCTAGTGATGATACGTTTTAGTTAACAATAAGCCACTGCGTAATGTAATGCCAATCATGAGGCTTTGGGACGTGAATGTGCATATACCAGCGATCGTCTCCCAGGCTAATATACCCTTTCTAAGCCACCCTCACGCCCAAATCGGTACTGCCGTTAGAGGTTCCCCAAGTCTTCTCCCTCGGTAAGACCGAAAGTAATGCTGTCCATAACAGCTAGATCCCGGATGTGAGTACGTATATCACTTATGCCCGCAACCGATATGTGAATCTTGCCTCGGAAATGTCCGATGCGTACAAGCGATAGCGCGATCGATGTAGCCCATGGTCTTAGCTTGGGCTAGCAGAAAGATGTGAGATTTGATTTTGCTGCGAGGACATTGCTTAACAACGGCGAGAGCAGGTCTCTGCCACTGCCACCTAGACCATGATCAGCATCTCGACATCCCTAAAGTACGATTCGAACAGCGGTTGGTCCGAGGTGTTACACCTTTGGAGATGTAGGCTTTTGATGAGGATACGGACAGCTGATTGCAACAGAACCAAGTGACTAGCTTGGTTTAAGACGTCGAAGATGTCTTTTTTCAGTTGTTCACTTTTGGTGAATCAGAAAGAACAGACGTTAAAACAGCGAAAAACTTGCTAATTGATGTGAAGTGATTGCCATTTTCATAATTGGCGCCACTGCGTGCCGATGAAGTTACCACAGTGAGACTCGATATCTTCAGCGTCATCGGATCTCCACGTCATTTGCTTACTCTTTGCTTACGGCATGAGTGGCTTCCAGGTATCTCGGAAGAGGCTAGTTGGTTTAACAACTACTGGACTTAGCTTGTTCTGATTGATAGAATCTCGATTCCTGGGCTTGCTAATTGCTGCGTGGACTGTACCTTTTTCCTGCGGGACCAGCATGCCACCCATCCTGCTTAGACATGTTTATACTCCCGACGCCACACGGCTTGACTCTCGCTCGTTGAGTGTCCGTGTTCATGTTATTTTGTGTGGGGGGGGGGTTTATTACACGCCAATTCTTTGGCCGTTTTTCTAATCTTTTGTTTCGGCTCCCGCGTCAGCTTTCACAGGATGGATTGCAGTAGGTTTCTCCTTCGTGTCACATGCGCTGTCAGACGAGACCCTCCGGCTTAGAGCAGTCAACGTCCTCTCAGCTCTGGCGCAGTGCGCATAGCCACATAGGAGGCCTCCACACATGCAATTGTCAATACGACGTTACGTCCCTTGGGGCATAGGGACTGACGCAAGTATCAGCAACCGCTTTGTCGACCATTCGGAAAGGCAAGATGCCAGACTGGAGTGCTTCTGCGTTCTCAAAGGAATGCTCAGGGATTATGTCTTGCGATAGATCTGCTGGTATCACATTACTTTACTATGGTAGCGCATGATATATGACTCGAAGTGAAAGTCAATTGATTGAGAAATTCGCCAACTTAACTTTTGTAAGCGACCTCAGCCTCGCCCAATCTCCTTGCGCTCCGCTTATCTGCGGCACAACAGGCTACGTCATGGAGTACTTCGTATGCAGTATGTTATTGTTAGCGCCGCGCTAAGCAGGGGTCCTTGAAGGACCCTAAGCGAGCTGATTCTTTCCACAGATTATCTAGCTACTAGCACCACACAGCATTGACTAGGGTTAGGGCTCGTAAGAATGTCACGTATACTGTCAGTACGCTAGAGCAAGACGTTAGCGCGACGCTAACAAATAACATGCTGCATACGAAGTAGATTCGGTTGTTATCTTTAGCGAGCAGCGATAAAAAAAAAACAGCCAAGCTTTGTAAGCGACCTTCAGCCCTTCCTACCTTGGTTCCTACTTGCTGCCTAGGTTATTTGAAGCCAGCGTCAAGGCTAAAAGGACGCAATTACAATTAATTATCTTAGCTTAGCTTCGGGATAGGATGATGATGACGACGATGCTCGGAGTAATTCACATTATAATAAATCAACGGTATTTGGAATTACTGTCCCTCGGTCCACGTGGTTACATTGCTGAATCGGTTGAGCATTTCAAATGCCATAGAGGCTGAGCGTGTGGGTGACAGAACAGTTGGAGGCTGAGCGTGTGAATTGGCGCGTATTTGTCAGTGCATTAATTATTCCGAAAGTAAAGTACCTTATAGCGCTACCTTACTTTCGTGGGGTGATTGGCTCCCCCCGCCGCTAGAACATTGGGATAAAGCGCTAGAAGGTTGCAGAGCTTCCATTCAAAAGGATCTAGAAGGATTCTTACCTGCGCTGTAAGGTAGTCTAAGGTAAAGTAGGTACGGTATAGACTTAAGCTAAGGTAGCTTAAGAATACATGCTACAAACGTAAGAAAATCACTGTAGCATTTCATCGCTAGCTCACAGTCACATCGGAAATGAACTGAAAAGGCTGCACTCTCTATCTCTTAGAAACAGATAAGTAAAGATCTATTGTGACGCACTAAAGATAGTAATGGTATAAGGTGTATCGTCGCTCCCAACCGCACAACGAGTGTAAAGCACCCAAACAGCTACGGCCGGAAAATGCAATCAAAGAACGCCTTCTCCACCGCTCTGTAACCCTGACCCAATGCAATGACCCGCTTTCATATCACCTTGACCTTTTCCCCGTAATCGTACAGCGCCATAGTTCGCACATTGACCGACCTTTTCCCTGTAATCGTACATCACCATAGTTCGCACATTGATTGACCCTTTCCCCGTAATCGTACATCACCACATCTCGCACAGTGTCAGTCCCTCACATTCCTCCCTGCGCAAAGGATCGACTGCGACATCAGGCACCTATTTACCCGATTTACTCGGAGGCGTGCTCCATTGGCGAAGCATCTGGCTCAGCGCCCGTGTCCATTCCTGCTCACACGCAGTGGAAAGTTTATCCACACCCGACGGAGAGGGATTACGTCCTCCCCACATGGTAGGCTTCGCCGCGAGAAGTCGAGCATGCTTCCTGATCAGATTTCTGTCGAGGGCAGCCGTCAGCGTCATGGCTTGTACCACAGCCCGGTCAGACCAATAAGCATGTTGATGCAGCGCACAAGTAAGATGATAAGCAAAGCTGACTTACTCGTTCTTGATTTTGGTCAGTATCAACCAGCAGTAATTCCAGCTCCGGGTACTGGTAGGGTCTCCAATGACTTGCCACTTAGCCTCATCCAGACACTCCGAGCTGAATGGATAATTCTTGGTCATGCCTCGAAGCTCGCTTAGGAGGTTGTTGGAGTTGACGTAGTGAGCCCAGGCAGTGGTCATGGCCTCGGTGACGTCCGCTGACTCATTGGACGCAAGGAGCTTCTCGATCCGGCGTAGTTCTGTAAGGGTATTGACGCGGTGAGTGCGTAAAGAACGTATCAACTGTTCTCGATCATTCTTTAAAACAACCACTGGATTAGTAATTGTTTCGAATTTGTACACTGCTGCACGGGACATGACGTTGGAGGGCCGGCTGCGGCGCGACGCTAAGAGACAACGCTAGACAGGGGGCATGCAGCTCGGCGCGCAGACAACCACACATCGCAGCAACGAGAATAATCGCACGGCATGCAATTTCAAAGCAAACCCGTGTCCATTTGGAAGGTACCACAGCGTGTCTTGAAATATCGAAGCGATCAAACAGCAAAGGAAATATCAAACAATAAACTCACCGAACTTATAGTCCTTTGGGTACTCATCGTGCCTGCGGGAGTAGCGTAACGGCTGCTACTGGAGCCCGGAGAATCGTAGATAGAGTCGTCTGAGGAGGAGGAGCTCTGCTTCGAGTGAGGTGCTCGTGTGCTAGAAGGGCCGTTTGAGGTTCGGCACACGCTTGTCGACCTTGATGTGGAGCGGACGGAAGAGTCTGAGGGCCGTTGCGGTTGCCTGTCCTGGTTTTGGGCGTATGGCGATTCGTAGGGTACTGAAGAGCTAGCTGCTGCTGTGAAGTATCGTAGGCTTGAAGGAACAGATGTCGTCGGTGCTGCTTGTCGCGGCGACGACGTTGTATCTGAGCTCAATGGGGATCGCTTTTTCTGGGACCGGGAGGATGATTGATAGTTCATCGTAAGGAGTGCGAGACCTTGAATTATATAGACTTGACGTGGTAGACCTAGACTTTGCCAGAATCTGCGACAGTGACTAATGCACAAGGTGTTGTGATAGGTTTTCAAGCACTAGCGACGAGATGATTACTCAAACAAAAGGAACATTGATGATACCGCGGCTATAGGTTGCGTAAGTTAATTTGTGAGCACAATGCATGAGATTACTGAGAGGCAGACGGGACGTTATGATGTGGGCGTCTTGAAGCTTTTATGATCATGGTGGGTCGTAGAGCCATGCAAAGTAATACAGAGAGCAAAGTGTCCAAAACTTCCCAAATTGACTGCTATGGAACATTCATCGAATGAGACGACGGCAGTATGCAAACATGGCCTGATCTCGTCAGCAGCAGAGAGGCTCGTCATGCCAGACATATCCAATCTGGGCATCTGATTGGGGAGCGAGAGCCCAAAATGATGCCCTGCCACGAAAGAACATATTTAAATTTTGCTCTTCGTATCCATCCGTCAACGGTCCAGGCATTGTGGACGGAGGAGGGTTGCAAATGCTGAGTGCGTGAGATGAACGTTTCAGGGCTGATGACAAGCAGGCACTGCTGGACATGAATAACGTCGAAGTAATCCGGATGACTTCAGAACGAGAGACGACGAACCGAGGAAATACTTCGCCGCCTGCGTGGAATTGAAACGCAACAAACATCTAGAGTGGCAGAGCGTGTAGTCAGATACGATAGAACATCGTGACAATCTTAAAGGAGGTTGGTCTATTATGAGATTTTGAGTTGGAGCTAGTGGTATTAGCGCTTACCTTAAAAGACCTAAATAGACGACGAAATGTGTCCCTAGAAAAGTAAGGTAGTTGACCGTCTCACAAAAGAGGTAATAGGGGGCATTCAGCCTCCGTTGGATCTCCGACTCATGATTGTTAGAAGTCCGCAAAGCGACTTGTTAAACTCGATGGTCGAAACAGACAGCATGAGGCATGAGCGGAGAGGAGACTTGGGATCCTTCCATCAAAGCCTCCCTTCCCACTAATGAAGACCAATACTCTACGCGATGTACTAAACCTCAATTACTAAATCATGTACAACAACCATCAATAGATTTCCAGAGGTGTGAGAAATGGGGTGAGAAATTGGAGTAAAATCTGACTTACAGGACGGGGAGTCGCGTGGCTTCTTGCCCTGCAGTCACTCAAGTCCGAAGCCGCGATTATGCGGGCCTTATCGTATACGCAGACCGAGGGATCCAGGAACACTGCGAATACAGGCCCGAGGCACGAGATTCCTATCTTATCAGATCTGATCTGACAGGGGCAAAATGTCAGCCTCCCGCTTACTTCATTTAATTCTTTTGGATACCCAATTTCTTTTACCACGGCCGGCAACATAATCCTCAGCCTCGGTAGTCGTGTTTCGAAATTCGAATCGAGTCTTTCGAGGCTTTCATTGGTTGCCGAGTAGAAACGGATGTATGGAATTGAGGTTATTCATGCAATTAATTTCTCGTACTGCGGTCTGCAAAAGTTCAAGAATAGCAATAAGCACAATTGACTTTACCAACATCATCGGATCGAACATGCGCGCCTTTCTCCTTAGCCAATCTCGTCTCTTCCTCTTGATTAAGCTGCGTCTCCGCTATCATTCTCATAGCAAACATTCGAAAGCAAGTCCCTTTTGACTGTTCCGTTCGTCTCTCAGGCGAACGAGGTCTTTCTATTTCTTGACACACCTGACTTTAGACCTTGACACTCACGTTTTGCAAAGAAGTTCTGCAAAGCACAGACTGTTGGCATGGAGGAAGCGCTCCATGAGTATTAGCTGCTTGAAACAAGATAATCAAGCTCTTGGGGGCTGTCAATAATGGCACTTATCAAATTCTCATGTGCGGCGCTTCTTGAGGGCTGTGATCACGGCCACCGTGCAGGAATCCGCAGTCGAGATCACTGCCACCTAATGCTCAGGACGTGCAAACAAGATTGAATAGTGGCATTCCGCAAAGACATACTCCACACGCGGATTTCAAATTGCGGATTTCGATGACTTGGGAACTGGCTTCTTTCAAATCTCCAAAAGCACTGCCTACAAGACGCAGGCGGCGGCGAGTATCTGTCCGCAGATTGTGTAGTTCGCTCACTTGACTATTCTATTCCTACGCACTAGACAAGGTTATTCAGGGGTCCGGAGTGTGAGCAAGCACTTGGACCCAGAAGCCATGTCCATTGATAGGGAAAGGGCTCATTGTGGGCAAAGTGCAAAACCATGCAATCCGTGCCCAAGCTAACAAGCAATGGCCTTTTTCTTTGGCTGTGAATGTAGTAAACTTCTTCAGCGTTGAAAGGTTAATGTGCAGAAGTGATATTACAGATACAAGGTAATTCTCCGAGCCAAGAAACCATATTGGTCGATATATGCAAAGGCAGCACATCATAAAATATTCGACCACAAACAAAAGTCCTTGGTAGTGATGGAAAACACAATATAGAATGCAGCGGACTAAGCGGGTTGGCTTAGGTAGCGATTTGCAGGATCGGCCTTGCCAGGGACAGTAAAGCTGTCTGAGGCACCAGGGGAGATGAGCAAGCTGCTTCCATGAGTATCAAAATCTTCAGAGCACAACCCCAAGATGACTCTGAAACCTTTTGCAAAGGCAAACCACTCTTACAAAATTTCTCCGAAGAGCGTGCCTTCATCATAACAACTTTTTGGCATCAGCTCATCAGCAACTCTACGGCCCATGTAACGGACAAAGTGCGAAGATCCCCATAATGTTGACCCACGCCGAGAAACACGACCGGGATGCCCGTCGCATGCACCATACTGACCAAAGTGCCCACCATATCGCCAACCGTATCGCACTTTGAAATGATGAAACCGTCGAGCTTTCGCTTACTCCCAAACGCAGCATTGAAGCTTCGCGCTTGACCAACAGAATCGCTGCCAACCAGCGCCTCGCCTACCATAAGGATCTTATCTGGATTGGCAAAATTGCCGAACTTCTCCAGATTCGACATTAGACGGGTGTCGTTATGCCGTCGTCCAGCGGTGTCGATAAGCACAACGTCAAATTGTTCCTTTGCAGCGTATGCTACCGCGTCTTTGGCGATGTTCGCGGCATCTTTACCGTACCCTTTCTCATAGAGCTCTACTTTTCCCAAATTTTCCCGCTCCGCCAATTCTTTGAGATTCCTCGCATGAACACGAAGCTGCTCAACAGCCCCGGATCGAAATGTATCGCATGCGGCAATGAGGAGATTGAATTTGTTCTGGAGGAGGAAGAAGGCTAATTTAGAGAGGTTAGTGGATTTTCCGACGCCGTTGACGCCGACAATGGAGATGACATAAGGACGTGGTTTAGCTGATGAGGGGTTCAGATGTGACGGACTTGTGACGGATTGTATGGAGCGCAGAATGTCAAGGGACGTCGTGGGGGTAAGGATTTTGCGGAGAGAAGATTCCATTGCCGAACGAATGGTGGTTTCAACGCCTGTCAGCCCCTGTCAGCGACCTGCGATTCAATAAGCTGTGCAGATTTACTCTCGAAGCTTCCAGTCTTCACGCCAACAAGTTCTCTCTCAACGCCTTCACATAATCGTAATGCCGCTTCCCTCGCAACGTTCTTGTTCAGAAGGTGCTCTTCCATCCCTCTCATCGGCTTGGCCAGGTCCTCTTTGGTCAAGGTCTTGCCTCCAATCACGTTACGGAACAGTCCTCTTATTGCACCGAGACTCGAGCCCACAACACCATTCTTCGATGAGGAGGTTTGTACCTTCTTCTCACTCGCCCCCTCCAATATAGCATGCACCTCACTGTCGAGGTCCCTGAGGACGAATTGTCCCTGCCCAGTCCTTGTGCCGAACGACTGCAAGTCAATCGGGTCTACTCCGGTGATATTCTCGCTTTTCGCTGCGCCGTTCTCCTCAGGCGACTGAGCGGAATAATCCAAGATCGCTCCATCTTCTTCGTCCGCCAGACCGTCGGCATCCCATCTCCGCATCTTCTTCCCAGCATCTTTTTTGGGCTTCACTTTCCTCTCGTCTCCCGAAGATACGTTCGCGGGGGTTGTGACAGCCTTTCTCGCCCTCCGAGAGCTTCCTTTAGGTCCAGACTTTCCTGCTATTATATGAACTGCCGGTGTAGAAGGTCTCGACGCATCTGGTGTAGGTATCGGTGATACATCTGTCGACTCACAGTTGACTTGCGGCATTTTTATAGGCCCTGCTCAAGAACGTGAGATCAGTCTTTCATCCTCCTCTTTAGATTCTCACGCAAGCTCACCTGGTGCTAATCCCGGTAACGGTGGCGGAGGTCCTCCGTACCCATTCTCTGATTTTGACGATTGAGTGACCTCTTCCAATGCAATCTGCCGTACTCGTTGGGGGTTCTTTTCCGCTGCACTTTCCAGCTCCCTGACTTGCTGGTCAAAGTAGCCGTCAAACTCGCATTCCACCACACTTGTATAGGGTTTCTTCAACTGATTCCCGTAGAGATCAACGAAGATGATCCGTATGTTGTCCAGAAGCTTGTCAATCCACGACAGGTGCAGTAAGGATTGGTAAACAGCCTGAGAGTCGTTCAGTTCGATACGTGAACAACGCGCCAACCCTGCGGGATACAAACCACAAAGATGAGCCCCAGATCCTTGACGCTCGCCCATTTCAGCGTATACTGGTCTCTCTTATATGAGGGGTTCTGTGTTGCCGATGTATCGTCTGCAACACTTGCGCCTGGCAGGACTTTCTCTTCGATGAAAACATCCTTGATGAAGCCGTTGATTATACTGCTGCTCACGGGGGCATAAGACTTTGACCACAAGACCACTCCTGAAGTTGTTAGTATCTCAAAGCCGTCCAGCATAGTGAACATAGGTATATTAAACAGATGCTAATAGAAACTTGCACCAGAGTGTTTTCGGCGGGACTTCGGGATATCCAGGCCGCAAAAGCTACCGTGTTTTCGATATTGAAGACCAAAACATTCCCTTATACCCAACTGGCAAGAGCCACACGTCGTTGCCAAACAACCTGTACCATCAGTGACGACTTGATTCTGATCGGAAATGCAACGAGGTTCCTACGCTCCGCCGCCAGCGCATTCCCCGCCGCTTCACCATCCCGTACCACAACATGTGTCTACCGTCCCAATGATGCGCTCTCCGCCCCCTCCCCAGTCACAGGGAGGCTCGAATTATGGGAGTCCTTACGGACAGATGGGGGGGCCAGCACATCAATCTGGCGGAGGAGGTCAATTCGCGCCTGCGTTCGGCGGCTTCATGAACGATCAGACCGCCCAAATGGGCTTCCAGGTCGGACAGAAGGCCGTGATGGCCGGTCAGGAGTATATGGAGCAAAGTGTCTGTTTCTATTTCCCACGAGCCAGGGGAATTTGTTCTGATACGAGACCCTAGATAAACCGATACGTCTCCATCCCAGCTCTAAAACACTACTTCAACGTCTCCACCCCCTACGTCCTGCGAAAGATCCTCCTTGTCCTCTTCCCTTGGCGGCATAAGCCGTGGTCCCGAGAACAAAGACCCTCCTCTACAGTTCAAGACCCCAGCGCGCCTAACACGGCGTACTCGTACTACTTCCTTCCCCCTCGAGACGATCTGAACTCGCCAGACATGTACATCCCGGTCATGGCGTTCGTGACATACATACTTCTCTCCACGCTGTTGGCAGGTCTTCGGGGAGCATTCCATCCAGAGGTCATGGGTCTGACAGCCACAACTGCCTTCGCCATTGTAGCTGTGGAAATTCTCGGACTCAAGTTTGGGACCTACATACTGAGCATAAGCAATGACAGCCAATTACTCGACCTCGTCGCATACTCTGGATACAAGTTCGTGGGTGTCATTGTCACGTTGGTGGTAGCTGAGATCTTAAACCGTGGGAAAGGGACGGGAGGATGGGTAGGCTGGACTGTTTTCACGTATACGTTTCTGGCCAATGCGTTCTTCCTCGTGAGTTTTCTGCCCTCATTCTCTCTTTTTCCATACCTTTTTCTATCCTTCCTAAAGGCAACCCACTAACTGCCGCCAGCTCCGGTCCCTCAAATACGTCCTCCTCCCAGACTCCTCTTCTTCAACTCCAGCAGGCGGCATGCAAACGGTCGACCGCGCGCAGCGAAACCGACGAACACAATTCCTTTTCCTTTACAGCTACGTGGTGCAGTTTATCTTCATGTGGGTGCTCAGCAGGCAGGATTCCGCCGCTGCCAAGGTCGTAGGCATCAAAACATAAAGCATGGAATGTCAGAAGCAGCATGGGCCGGGGAAATTCGGGAAGGGACCGATGGGGAACGTGTGCTGTAGATGGGATAGTAGATGGATTTAGCGAAGAAATGTCAAGGACGTTGTCCACGCCGCATCCCGCTTTCAAAGGACAGCAGGAACCTCGCGAAAGGGCCGCAGAAAGACGGCGCGAACTCAATCATGACGACATCTCTGTCCAACTGCTTGGAGGATAGGCTCATTTGTGTAGACATGGAGCGTCCCGATGTAAAAGCTTCAAGGAATGACTAAGGGGCAAAGCACAATCTCGTCTATGAGGGCTTCAAGAGCGATGGGCAACATGACGGCGGTACTGCACGCAGAGTGTGGGAAGACGTCAGGCTGAATGAATATTGTTTCAATTCTCGCAAGCTGATAGACGAGCATTCCTATCCTGATCACTGTCACAAATCCCTTGTCCAACCGCCACTGCTGCGGTACCGTGCCCCCTTGCCGCCTTGTTGTCATCAACCCATTTCGTAAAGGCAGCCACTCCATAGCTTCATGGAAGCTGGGAAAGCTGCGAAGAATATGGTATCGCTGCTCGGTAATCGTGTTTCACATGCCCAACGCCCGCTATTCGTATCGTGGTTCGTACTTTTCCTATTAAAATTGGTACCAAACATGCGCCGCCAGAAAATTGGTAAAGCATTGCTCGCTGGCCGAGCTCCATTACAATATGTAGGGTCTGAAGAAGTTGAAATCGAGGACCATCCGTTGGCATCGTGAAAATGTGGTTTCAGACGACCGTCGCACTCGAGCGCTTCCAGTTCATGTAGCGTTGCCATGTCTCCGACCACACCATGTACTTGATCGACTTGAAGGCAGCATCGAAGACATGCTCACCGAACTCTGCTGGGATTTGAAAGCCTGCAAGGGAATCCTGAGGATCGTCCTCCAGCGAGATGATGTGCTCTCTGCTGTCGTTGTCGATCGATCTTCGAGCTGGTGGAGTCGACAGTGACATGTTGCGCATTGGGTACGTTTCTCCTGGAGGCTCAAGCAATGGGAACTCGACCAGAGGCGACTGCTGCGGCTCATCCCAGGGCGTGACGGAAGAGATCGGCGTTGAAGGCGCCTCGCTATTGCGCCTTGAAGCGACGAGCTTCGTAGCCGCGCCAAAGATGGACTCCAGCTTGGCATAAATTGGACTCTCGATGTTGATTGGATAGGATGCCGTGTCTGAATGTACGAGGGTAACATAGATGCTGAGAGCTGCTCGAAACATACCCATACACGCACGAGAAGAGTTACGGATCTTGGAAAAATCCATGGCCCACTTTCTCTGGAAGCCGAGGACTTTGGTGAGAAATATGATGTTCTCACCGTTCAGCTCCATACAGGATGCATACACTTGAAGGCCATCACAGTTGGTGGCCAGGCACTCGTCGAGGGATTCCATCGAAAACATCTTGCCGCGCTTTGAGCCTGTGGAACGAGTTGCCAATGATCCGGTGCTGGATGGTTCCGAGTGGAGCTTTTTGACATCGAACTCTGCTAAGATTGCTTGGGTTTCTTGGGCAGCCTGCTTGTATTTGACGATTTGTATGATGGGAAAGATCAGCGTGACGAGTTCCATCATCATTAGACCAGGGATGAACCTAGCAGGTCGCGTCAGTGCAGTGAGAGGCAGTCAGTCATATCCTGCCACTTACCACATAGGCGGTGCCCAATACTTGCTGAACGATGCGAAGCTATCAGTATAGACTGCGGCGAGCCAGAGCGGCGTGCCCGGGAGCCTGTTGGAGATGCTCAGCAAACCTGCTTCTGTCAACGAACGCTGGTGACCTACCCGGCAATAATGGACAACCAAGTTTGCAGACGCCAGTGATAGATATCGTGGATTGGTTTGATCTTCCATAGCAGATAGGGACCGAAGAAGAAGTTCCACAGGAATTGCCAGACAATGGAAGGCGCCCTAAATGCTTTGAGCTCCAGTCAATTGAAACGGAAGGACTTTGCCCTCACCACTCCCATCCTTCACGACACTTGCCTGGTGATGTATGGTGTGATACTACACCATAGTCGTGGAACCGGCGGGATATGGTGTAGATGACCAACGAAACCGCAAACTGGGGCGAAAGATATCAGCTTGTGCTTTGGCCGGGCTCCGGAGCATTGAGCGGTGTCAGCACTCTTGACCAGGGGTGAGACGTTTTACCTGGACCACCATACCAACGAAGACAAAACCCTCATATTTGTTCTGGGTATTGACACTGCTCCACCAAAGCTTGAGTCGCCAGATCCAATACCTAGGTCCTCCCAGTCCACCCCCATGGTTGGGGTACAACGGCCTATAGAGTTCATCGATTCCTTTGAGCATGTTTTGCTCTCGGCTGACGATGAGAAGTCGCTGGTTCTGAGCTTGGAACAAGCCGATACCGATAGGAAGATAGATTGACATGATCCAAAACTCCAAGCCGCAAGGGAAAATGCCATTGAGAGGGTAGACGACGAAGATGATGACCAGGTACACATGGAGCACCAGTATGGACAGCAGCGCCAAGGGGATCTTGCGCATCCTGATGGCTGGATTGTTTCGCTGAAGCCAGAGGAAGATGCAGGCTGCGTAGAAGAAGAGGGAATAGAGCAGGATGAAGACTATGAGGGAGATGCCATAGCCATCGAGGTTGTGGGTGTGGGCCCAATTGTGGCCTCCTGGGTTGAGGTAGCGAACCATCTTGCGTGCGGTGGTCTTATGACAGGCTGGGTTGATGCTTGAAGTGCCAGGATCAGTTGCAGGGAGCAGAAAGCGGAGTAGTGAGGGCAGAAGTGCTCACCAGTGAACAAAGATGGTTGAGGGTGTGAATTGGGATCAAAGTAGTGGTAGCATTGCCTTGAGCTAGTGACTCAGACGTGTACTGTTAGAGGGATTCGGAAGAAGGGGGGGGGGCCGCGGGGTTGGAAGAATGAAGGTGAAGGTGAGGGTGAGGGCGAGAGTGAAGCGTCGATGGTTGATCTTGCTGGAAGAGATAGAGAGTACGCAAAGACACACTGGACTGGTAAGAAAGACACTAACGGCAACAATTTTTTGAAACCCGTGAGGCTTTTTGATAGCTCCAAGACGGACTGCGCGCTTATAATTATCATGACTAGCCTAAGGTACAGATGGTAGCCTTACTTTATATGGCTTGGCCTGATCTTTTGAAGCGTTTGATACTCTCACATGCGATTGGCCGCCCCTTTCAGATTTCACGACATGTTTCGTGCGCAGGTATATCATATAAGAGAAGGAGGAAGATGTCTTCGAGGAAAAAGAAAAGCAGAGGAGAGGAGAGGGAGAAGGTTAGATGGATCATAGATGGATAATGGCAACGCTTGCTCTTACATAGCAAAACTCCCTCTTCTCCGCCTGGACCGTGCTTGCCCGGAAAGCATCATGAAGCGCTAAGAGAGGCTTCCACATCCACTCGATCATGAAGCCTTGTGAGACGGCCGTTCAAATCCTTGCACATCATCCCCTGCACCCCGCCGAGGATCAACATGGATCAACATGGAGTTGCACTTGAACTTTTGAAGTCGGATTTTGTTATAACTGAGTTGGTATTATTCGTTTATTACTATTACTGATTGTTTGCATGCAGGAGGAAAATATAGTAAGATCTTACTTCGTACAATGGTGTGAAGTAAAAAAGTCAATCGGAAGATTTCAAACCCGGAGAAATCTACCCCTTAGCCTTGCCGACGCCGCCAAGAATTAGCCTAAGATCTAGCGTTGAGACTAGTAGAAGTAAGCGAACAAGGCTATCTCTCCACGTTTTTCCCACGCAAAATCAGTCGTTGAAAAACCTTGACTGAAATGACCGGATGAGCATTGGCCAGTATGTGCCACCTTCCCTTCCCCCACCAGGGGGTGGCGAAACCCCTTGCCGGTCTTGGCAACCATCAAATTTCCCCGCAAATATGTAGAAATCAA
>JANQBS010000322.1:0-40007 GCA_033085395.1 Xanthoparmelia taractica | reverse complement strand
TTTCTACTTTTTTATTATATCCTTTTAACGTTATTAAATATAAAGGTTGAAATTTGGATTGTGCATATCCTAGGATTAACGACTAGCGCTGGCTGAGGTTTAGAACCTCCTCTTTCGGCGTTTTAGCGTGTTGAATATCTTCGTTATCAGTTTTAACGACGGCTCCATCGTCGGATAACAGCACCTGCTTGACGCGTGCCGGTCTTGGACGCAAATTTATACTACTATCATGGCAAACACAGTGGTACAGTCGATTCATAGAGATCCTGCGCTGTTGTAAGTCTTTCTAAAACCATCTTTATTCCCTTTTGCTGGGTTAACAACAACTGTCCAGCTACTGGATCCTCTTTCCTATTTCTGTTGTCATGGTGCGCCATGACTCGTGGAAGGTTCAGTCACGTTGTCGCTAAGAGCATCCCTAGATCCTCACTGGTGTTCTTCGCCACTATGCAACAGTACTGCTACAGACCACCCCAAAGAAGCAAGAGCTTCCTACCATGCGAGAGCAGCGGTCCCTTCTCCGGGGCATCAACCTCCGCTCACATTCCTCCGCTGTTTCTGCTACTGCCTTCGCTTCTCGGAAACAATACCTGGTGTCAGCGTATAAAGATGGAATATTCCTCAAAGACCCAGAAAATCGAGGCAAACCAGCTGGAAATCCAATGACAGATCCAGCAGCCATGGAGGGTATGATGGGCATGATGAAGGGAAATATGGCGATGATGATACCCCAGACACTGATCATGGGCTGGATCAATGCCTTCTTTGCCGGCTTTGTCATCAGTACGTCTAATGCTGCCTTTGGTGCTTGTCTACGCAGTGGTGCCTGTATGCTGACAAGAAGTTCGCCAAATAGTGAAGCTCCCGTTCCCCTTGACGATCCGGTTTAAGTCGATGCTGCAGTCTGGTGTTGCGACACGGGATCTGGACGTGCGGTGGGTTTCGAGTCTGTCATGGTATTTCCTTAACCTTTTCGGGCTACAATCCGTCTTTATATTCATCCTCGGCAATGATAACGGTCAAGCTTCCGCACTTTGACACCAATACCCGTTCACTGACAGTCCATAGCTGCGAACCAAATGGCACAGCAAATGTCCCAGATGAACCCTGGGGCTGGCGCTGGCATGTTTCAACCAGGTCAGGATCCAGACAAGATGTTCCAAAGTGAAGCAGAGAATCTGGAAGTTATAGAGCATGAATATATACTGAAGGGGGTTGAAGATAGAGTGCTTGCCAGTATTGAATGAAATCCTTTACAACTAAGAATTTGACTTCCATCCAGCAATCGCCACTTGGATTCTTCAGTACTGTTATTGCAGTTTGCAATTGAGCGGCGGGCTATACACTCTAAGTGGTCGAGTTCGAACAAGACGATGCTATATTGAGCAAGCTATGGTGCTGACTCTATCCATGAATCGCTGAGGATAATTAGTGGAGTTTACTGCTGCACGCATCTCAAAGAAATGCATGAGGGTTTGAATTCTGCTCGTATCCTTAAGCTTCAAAGGAAACCAAAATGCATTCTAAGTACCATTCTATCTCTGAACAAAGATTGCTGGTCTTTGTCAAGAGAATATCTAATAATCATCTTATCAGTACAACATCATGTCCCTCACGACCTCAAGTCCCTCATTTCAAGATCCTCTGATGGATTTCTTCCGGGGTATTCAAGGCGTATGCGATCTTCAAACGATTGTAAGGCACCGCTACTCCTGGGCCCGGCGGCAGGCATAACTGCGTTCGAACTCGCCGATTCAGTGCTTGCCCGAACAGCTTGGGGGCTAACAATGCCTGTTCGCGGGTCCATCCTGTCAGGCGGCCCAGCCACCTCAGGAATATCTGCCATCCCCTGCTCCATCAAATTTTTTTCTTCATCTCCTTCGTCGGTCCTTTTGCCTCGGGAAAAAAAGCGGTTGCGGTGAATAAGTGAGTTGCCTCTCCTCATCTTGGATTGAGAATCCGTGGAGGTACGGCGGCCCAAACCGAAAGGCGATCTACTATTGCCGGTGCGAGACTCTGCCCGTCGGATAGTTGCTTCATCTTCGCGGCGATCAGCCTCGTCCTCCTCGATAATTCGAGCTCGAGTCTCCTGAGAACGGGAGCTTGAGCCTGTTCGAATGTTGGGGACTCGAGTTTGACTGCGATTGCTGTCCAGATCACCCATTATGTCTGCAGAGCTGACATCCTTCATACCCAGAGAAAAGTCGACGCGTTTGGACATGGCTGAAATAGATTCACTTCGGGGTCTCAACGTGCGGGAGCCATTTCTAAGAATGGATCGGCTAGTATCCATACCAGGATTCTCGGCAGCATTCGCAACGAAGACTGGTTCGCGAGCGAGTGATCCATATCGCCCGCCTGGACCAGACTTGGGTCCCATTTCTGAATCGCTTGAAGTTTCCGGCATTCTGCCCTCAGTCTGGTGGTAATAAAAAGGCGTATCCTCATTGGCACCAGGTATGCGTCTACGAGGTCCTTCAATGCCAATCTCTTGCAATGATACCATCATAGCGCAGATGAACTTGTTACGACGCTGGAGTCGAAGAAGTTCATTTTGCCAGTTTGATTTGTAGAAGAATACGACATTGAGATTGACAGAGTAAGCCTCGACAATGTCCCGGATCTCTGTCAGGATATTTGGCTGATACTCTCGCTTCTCTGCTTTCACGTATTCAAGCAAACGAGAGCGGAGCTCATCGATTTGATCTAGAGTAGTGCCGAATTTGACAGTCAACGGGACGGCTTCCGCAAGGCCTCCAGAACGACGCATGTTCAGAATGAAGAGAGTGTTCAAATAGCTGTTGGGAGCCTGAACGATGTGACCCTCCATCTTTTTGAATTCAGTGAATAGAAGAGAAATCTCCTTGACCAGATAATCGTCGCCTTTCAGTGCTGCGCCTGTGTTTCCATATATTGTTATTCGATCGCCGACGTCGAAGGGATGCTTGACGAGAACGAAGATGCAGGACTGCAGGAACTCCTGCGCTGTAGCGGAGAAAAGCCACGACAGTGCTAGGACAGCAGATCCAGCGCTGGTCAGGACGCCAGCAGCTGATGTGGAGACCAACGATAGAAAGACTAAAATGGTGATGATTAGGACAAAGAATAGCAGGATTGCATCGAGCTTTGCCACGACCGAGTCTAGGTCTTTCAGGGATGCCGTGATGGATTTGCGCTCCTTGCCGATGTCAACGCAGACAGCCTCAAGTTCAGTCATGGAGATATCCCCATTCATATCTTTATCAAACATGGCAAAGGCGCTATCTGCCTCCTCATCGTTGTCAAAGGCATGCTTCAAGTCTTCTGAAGAGATGGTATCAGCGTCCTCTTTGACGAAAGTCCTGTACAAGCGTCGCGCAAGCACCTGTGACTGTGAAGGGGAGGACAGCAAGGTAAGCACGAGTTGGCGAGGGTGGGTGCTCTTAGCGACTGCCTTCCCAGTGAAGTCTCCAGCAACATTGCCAGCTACGTCTCCAACCTTTCCGAAGACGCTCTGAGTTTTCTTCTGTGCATCGTTCAGATACTGCATTGGAGTCCGCGCCCCAGAACCTGACGGAGTACGTTCCTCGAAATCCGAGTCCTCCATTGCAATTTTCTCTTTGGAATACTGATACAGCTTCGTTAAACTGGCGATTTGGAATTTATTAATCTCGATGCGGTCGGCATAAGTCCGAAGGTGGAAGCTGATGGCAATGAGCTGAATGATGATTTTCTCGCCGAAGTTCAGAGTAACCCCGGTGAAGATGGAAACGATGACTTTGTTCATTGCCGCTTCCCAGGGTCTTACCTTAGTACCTCCATCAAAGTGATGGTGTATCATGATAGGCAGGAAGGATATCAGTACGGCAAGCATCCAAAAAAACAGCGTAGCGGGAATCTCAAGTTGTTTGCACATGTCCCTCCATTTCTTGCTGTTGTTAGTAAAAATACTAGAGACGAGGCCCACAGGCCATGGCAAAGCCTTGGCCACAATCCGTGCTCCCCAGAGGGTGAGCCAAATGATCTCAAGCCAAACGGTGAACCAGAGCAAGCGCACTCCGCCCACTGTGGCTCTTTTGAATACCAGACCACCCATGAGCAAGGGAATGAGGATGATCAACACCAAAGGCATGATATACATGAAATATCGGATCAGCCAATGGGAGTCGTGGATTCTTTTGAACATCCTACCAAAACTCCCATCGGGATGCTCTGGTGGTCGGAAGGTCGACGCTTTTTCATGTATGGGATTCGTATTGACATCGAATTGGTCGACGGGTTCTGGCCTGGATCTTGAGCGATGGATCGACATGGATTTGCTCATGGCACTAGGTGCTTGCTGGCTTTGGGATCTTGACACCTTCCTCTCCGCCTCCAACATTGCCAAATCATCCTCGAGCCGCTGTTCTTGTTCCCTTGAGTGGGACTGTGAGGTTCTCCCACCGAGAAAATTGTGAGCCTGGGTGTCATTTGTCGTAGACCTCTCTGAGCGATCATACTCATTTGACAGTGTGCCCTCGTCATCGGAATCACTTGAACGGCCGTTGTGGGTGGGATATTGAGGTGGCGCCAATTGAGGTTGGGGTATTTCCTCTACTGGCGTAGACATTACGGTCCTCAGCTGGTATCTTGACACGTTGTGTCCAGGTTAATAGACGATGATAATACCTAGGACATAGTGTAAGAAAGAGGAAGAAAGCACTGCGGGAGCACAATGCCGGGTTTGCGTTGGACTGAGAAAGCGGGAAACAAAGCGAGTGTGGGGAGGTTTGTTGTGAGGACCAACTTGGAGGACCAATGCGAGATCATAAGGGTACTTTAATAGTGGGAGAAGACCACAGCCGCGTTTTGACACGTTTATGGGGTTAATATATGAAATCCAAAATGAGTCTGTTGCTATTAAAAGACTGCCAGACTAAAAAAATCCTCAACGTTCTTGGCGAATTATCGATTCGAAGCGGTTTCGGATTGTAGGTACGAGCCGCTGCCTTGCAGCAAACTATATCTATCACTGGTTGTCAAACCATGCAAGAGGACGAATTGAGTTTCTCATCTTCAATAAAATATCCTTTCAACAGGTGTCTACGGTTCCTTTTCACATGTCTATCTTCGCATTTCTGACGCCAACCCACGAACCAGAGTTGAGATGCCGCCACAGCCGAGGGCACACGCGAGACACTTGTCTCATTGTTTACATGTCGAGCAAGAACGGTTGAAAATACGTAGTCGTATGGCCGTCCTACCGAGTTTACATTCGCGGGCTAGAATAGATAGAGCGTTTCCCTTTCAAACCCCAGCCTTCTTCCACTTCTACCTATGCCAAATCTTATTGCTGGGACGTTGGACCGACGCTTCGGGAGCGCCACGCTCGCACAAAGAATACGACAGATAATGTGGTCAGATCAATCGTGGTCTTTTCACTTCGACGCCATTTTCTACATCATCTTCGGCTTCACTGATCACATCCTGGTCCTCTTCTGCTCCGTCTCCTTCCGCATCCGTGTCCCTGCCCCGCTTTAGACCCTTCATCTTCCGAGTCTGCAGCTCACTCAAGTCCTGTTTGCCAAGATGTATCCGCCCGATTTTGTCACCCACAATATCAGTCTCAACATTCTTCTTTCGCTTCGCCTGCACAGGACGTAATCAGTAGACTTTCAACTGTCACAGGGGACCTAATAGCATACCTCAGATCCACTTCTCTCCTTCATTGCCTCTTTCAAATCTCCTTCGTCGGCTCCTCTCATCCTTCCTAATCGAAAATCGATCCTCGGCCCCATCTCCTCAACCTCTACCCTTGGAACTTTCTGCCCGCTCTTCTTTGTAATGATCCTCCAACATCTCATCTGTATCCCCGCTGGCTCACCATCTTCACCGCCTTCGCCCGCAAAGAAACTGATTAGCAGTTGCAACCCCTCCACGTCGATTGTCTGTGTTTCCGCACCCCGAAAAAAGTCCACGAATAGGCTCTTCGCCATTGTGTACTGATTCGATACCGGGCTTTCGAATTGGGCTCCTGAGAAACTCAGCAGGGGCTTGACCCCAGCCTTGCACTTCTCCCCCTTGAATTGCTGCAGAGTCCGTGCCGTCTCCTGCACCACATGCAATTCTAACATGTCAAGCACCTGCCCACCAAAACATCGCACCCAGGTAATGGAGTGCGGTCTTTTCTTGCTGTGGCTCCCAAAGACCATGAGCGAGGCGTCATTCTTTTGGGAAAAGAATTCAAGGCTCGAGGCATCTTCGAAAGGATGGATCGGATTCTTTTTGGTAAAACGGATTGCATAAGGTCGTTTCAGGGAGTGAAGGTCCGTGAGGAGTTCGTTGAGTAGGGACGAAGAACTTGTTCCTTTAAGGAAAAGGGTAGATTTAGCGTTCTCCTGCACGAGGGGCTCCTGCCTTGCGAGCGCTCGTCTTGAGCGAGCATTCTTGGGCTTGCTGAGTTTGTTAGCTTCGAAGACCGAGCAAATTCATGAAATGAGGTAAAGGCACTCTTACATAGGTCGAAGCATCATCAATATGGTTGTGGAATTTAGGAATGTTAATGTGTGATTTGCTCTGGATTTTAGAGTTTTTGGATATCCGTCTTCCTGCTTGCTTGACGTAGTTTAGCTTGGTCCTACTCGTATAGCAAGGTAGTCACGTAGTCTACAATCCAGGTATGGGTTATAACGTGGACTTCTTTTGCCCTAGCTCATACTGCATCGATCTCTCTTAGTTCAAGTGTTCAGTGGCCCGCATCAATGGCTTCGTTCTAACAAAATACCCTCCCCTGATTCCCTTCTCATTTCCTGCGACGCTGCTGCGCTGCCCCGCAGCCCAGAGCATTACTGTCCCATGTTTGTGTAATTCCTCCCTCTTGCTTGTACTTGTCGCTAAATTATAAATCGACATGTTGAAGTTAATGAACATCCACCGCAACGTCTCTAGCCGAATTCAATAGACTGCCTTAGTATAGCCGGTCTTTGTAATCCCACGCTTCAGACACGACGGTAATCTCATTCTTAACGCGACGGTAACCTCATTCTTGACGCGGATGCAACTATGCGCCTCATTGATTGCTTCCAACCTGATCCCATCCTCGTCGGTCCCTGTATTCATCCCCCCTGAACCTTTACATTACGTCCCCACCTCTCTTGATCAATAGTAGGATTTGGGTCGTCTAACCGCGTGAACGGTCCGGCTGGATTTGCCTCGTCCTGATTCCCACGTACAGGCCAGATCATCCTTGACGATGCATTGCTACTCGTTGCTTGAGCGGTTTTAGAAATCTTCGGCGCAACAGTTGGTGCGCGGTGGGTGCCTCTCCAGATCACAGTAGTAAGGGGGCGTAAAGAAGGTATGCAAGCTGCGATGACCCTGGAACCGATTAGCAGGCTGACACTGCCCCTTTCAAGTTTGAACATCTTACCCCATCGCGGGTTCAGCGGCTGACCAGACGGCCGCGTTCACATAATTCCCTAGTGTGACGAATTAGCCTGAGTGGAAATGTGTAGAGGGATCGGGACTTACAAGTGACATCAAAAGCCTCCAAGCGGGCTAACACAACAAGGCGGATGATGCTGATGATGCAAACGCTGGTTAACAATGTTAGTCAAAGCTATCTCATGATCCGGCATGCGAATACTCACAACCCCCCACAGGCAAAGATACCAGTCTATGAATATCAGTCCTCGTCTCGTGAATACTAGGGGGTATGGCCTACCAAGATACCCTTTTGCCGAGACGTTGTTCGGAGACGCCATAGTAGAGGCAGGGGCTTGAAGCGAATTATAATCGTTATCTACATCCCAAGCGCTCGTCCTGGGCACTTACCAGCGCCATAATGAAGGCGTCCAGAACAGTATTGATAGATCCGGGAACCACTAGGATATCGTCGCCCGAAATACAATGCGAGCTGACATCTTTGTCCCAAAACCCATGAATTGGTTGACTTTATGAGCAGTCAGACGACAATGTCTTACCTAAACTGAGGAATATTCACCATTGAAAGGTGGTAGAGCAAAGAGTTGCGATGGCATAAGAGCCCACCAAGCCATATCCAATTAAAAGCCATATTCGAATTTCAGTCACTGGGAATATACGTCGGTAGAAAGTCAGACTAAATTTCGAGTCTCTGTCAGCCTTACACAATGATGGGCCCAGTCTTGGCAAAGTTCATATGCAGAGTTTGATAGATACAACCGCAGCGTAGTAAAATATGATGTAGACATAGAGTATCTTTAAGAACTGGCTCGTATTGTGTTTCGGGTCCGGCAGTGCCCACAGGTGCTTCCCGAAGCCATTGTATCGCGCTGCTGCGTTCAACGTTAGACGCTTTTGATAATAAGATAGTCGTGTAGGAATAATCTCATCGTCTGCGGCGATAGGGCACATATAGATCATCATGGCCGTGTTCGGGCCATAACTGAGCACCAACGATACAATCACCAATAGATCGTCCCACCAGAAGCCAGCTCTTGCAATAACCCTCGAAACAAATCGCACTGTGACGAATAGAGTCGGCAGTACTATCAAAGCTATGCCAGAGGACATCACTCTTGAGCCTTTATCGGCGTGCAGGTCAATATCAGGCGGTGGGGTCAAAGACATGGCCAACGGCTGGGTGGAGAGGAAGTCACTTAAGGACCAGCAGATTTTACAATGACCTGGTCAGTTTGACATGAGCGAAATCCCATGCCCTGTAGGTAGAAAAGGGAAAGTCCCCAAGTCATGCACCACATGGCTGACGGTGACTAAAATAGCTGGAGTTTCAAGAAGGGGCGGTCAGAAATCTCAATTCACTAGTGCCAAATTGTGCCGTCTACTTCTAAATGCCCGGCCCAACCTCATCTCGCATTTAGAATAGTCAGCGTGGGGGGCTAGGACTGCTCAGGTCAATACTCCAGTCTTCAACGAGCAGCATCAACACAGTGTTAATATTCGCATATTGATGTCATTGTTATTTTCTTTCTCTCCATCAATGTAGTTACTGTCATCACTAGTTGCTCGAAAAACACGTCAATTCTTGACCCATGGTCTACGAACCTACTTGGAAATCTCCTGTGTCGGAACTTTCAGAGCTACGTAAATTTACACAACGTACATGAAAGCAGAATCCTATCTCCGAGACAGGATCGGTTTGATCATCTTGTCAGTGCTTGCGTCGCTGGTGTCATGTCCGTTCGTTATCCCCTGTTTGAGACGAGTCGCTGTGTAGCTTTAGCCTGGGTTCGGCAAATCGTGTACATTCCGGGTCTGCTTACCAGTAGATTCCGAAGCAGCATCACGATTGTAACCTTCCCAATTGCCGGAACGTAGATGGAGGCTTTGTCTTTCACATCGCCTTCGAAATTCTGATTGTTGAGCAGCGTAAATAAAGTAGAATGAATCAGCCATGAGGGGAAATCACACACCTTCTCAGTCGAGAAATTGATGCACACAGCTCCCTCTCTGAGTAACCTGGTTGGAAGTTTGAACGAGTCTCCCGGCACGCCGCAGATGACAACATCGCTGAGAGGTACGCAATTCTCCAACCCCCATCCGTTCTTTTCCACCACTTCGTGCCTGCTTTTCCTGATTCCTTCCCCTCGTGTGAATCGCTGTATCCCTGTGACATCTATACTGTACACACAAGCTCCGTCGTTGGCAAGCAAGGCAGCTAATGGTCGCCCGACCGTCTCACTCCGGTTGACGACAGTAATTGACCTACCAAATAGCCTGTTCCCGTACGGTAGGATACTGTTGTAGACCCCCAGGTAGTCCAGAATTTTCAGAATGGCGAGTGGCGTACATGGCAGCAAACTCTTCTGTCTCATACTTGTATCAAGAAAACGCTCGTTGTGGTACAGCTTGAAAATATAGCCATGGCCGAGACCCTCAACGTCTTTTCTGAAGTCCGTGACCTGCTGCAGGTACTGGTCTTGACGATTGCCAAAAATTGGATAGTACACAATGATGCCATCTACGCCATCATCTTCGTTTGCTGCCAGAATCTTGGCTTTAAGGTCCTCTCGATCAACCTGTCGCAGTTCAAATGTGAGGCCGCTGAGTTGTTAATGTCAGAATATTTCTAGGAAACAACACGGATACGCCAATTTTCTGAAGAAATGTGGTACAAACATGTGATCTCACTTTTCTCGACAGGTGCGGTCGGTCCACTCAGCGTACTTGCGAGCAGCTGGATCTGTATTTGCAAGAAAGCCCACGAGTAACGGACTCTTTCCCAGTCTCGAAAGCTCCTCGGACACCTCGGTCAACAGGTCTTTCGCTACCGTGCCAGCTAACACTACCTTACAGGATGTAGGGTCAGATCTCTTCTCTGCAGCCATAAGGAAGGATGAGCGTGTGAAGTATGACGAACGGCTTCTCGTAGGGCTGCATGTTGATTTCTTACATAAGCGAGCATAACGTCTGAGCTACCATAACCGAGATACCCAACGTTTCAGACCACTTGACTGAATGCAAGCATCACAACAGACAATGTCTAATGTCCAGCAGTACCTACTTACCGTTCACGTTGACAAAGAAAAAGCACTGAGTATTGCACAAGACACAGCGAGGGGTATGTTAACCTATGCAATCGACTGCAACCAAAGCTGATACGTCCAGGGCTGGAGTCAAAGCACTTGACACTGATCGAGGCCGTGCAGTCTTTGCGCGAATACATCAACCACGACGATGCTACGATACGCGCTAGAGTAATAGATTACCTCTCTCAAATCATTGGCCAGTTAGCTCCCACATTCCTCTCACGGCAGCAAATACAAGTGCTGTGCCAATTTCTTTGTGATCGCATTGAGGATGGGGGCGCCATCGGAGGCCTCAGGAAGCTCCAAGCTTTGGGGAGATTCAACAAGGATCTGGTAGCGATGATCTTCAGAGCGTGAGTAAGTGGATCACGAGGCCGTCCTAGGCGTGGGGCATGCAGACAACGCTTCAGAGCACGCGACCTCATGGCCAACGATTTGCTTTAATCGCCTAACAACCCCAAAGGTCTTGACATTAGCTGACATGCACACAGCATGCTTGAGCATTTTCAGGACCTGCAGATCCATCCACAAGCTCATAGGCTACAGATACTGGAGCTGCTGCATGATTTGATGTTGAAACATCGCAATGCACTCAAAGAGCTAGGCGACGAGTCCATTGTTGGCATTACAAATCTTGTCAGTGGAGAGAAGGACCCAAGAAACCTGATGATCATCTTCTCGATGCTTAAAGTTGTCTTGGTAGAGTGGGACATAACTGCGCACGCTGAAGTTAGACTCATCTCGGTTGATCTGGGAAAAGTGACTAATGTCATTTAGACGTTATTTGATTCGGTATTCTGCTACTTCCCTATCACATTTCGACCACCCCCAGATGATCCTTATGGGATTACAGCACAAGACCTAAAAAATCGGTTAAGAGATTGCATTGCTGCATCAGGTCACTTTGCGCCCTACGCGTTTCCTCAACTACTTGATAAGCTCGACTCTACCTCACCAAATGTTAAGGTAAGTGTAAACCAGCCCTACAAAGCAAGTACCTGACCCGCCACAGAAAGATGTCCTGCAAACAATCACAGCCTGTGTCTTATCTTATGGGATGACTACAGTCTCAAATTACTCAGTAATGCTCTGGGACTCTTTAAAATATGAGATCTTAAACGTTCAAGAGGAAGACTTAGCAGAGGAAGCATTGACTTCATTGCAAGCCATAGCAATCAGACTTGGTCGAGGATTAGACTCCACAGATCAGAAGACGCCCTTGGCCAGGTACCTGCGACCGATCACGAAGGAATGTAACGAGCAGCTCCAAGAACCACAGCATAAACAAGCAAGACCTGCAGGTCAGATCCTTAGCGCGCTGGGAATAGCATCGCCAGTTGCGTTCTTCCTGATCGTCAAAGCTATCGTCCCCTCTTTGATGACCCTTTACCAGGATGCCGACAGCATTCTAAAGCAAAGAGCGCTTTTGGAGGTGTTGGTGCAACTGCTTGATTCTGCAATTGCGGTGTATGGGACGCCAAGCATACCAACCCCAGTGACGCAAATAGAAAATCCCTTGGTACCATTCAAAGAGCGGCTGTTTGAGTTGAGCAGCCAGGCTCTGATGAGTAGTGCCGCAGATGAAGTGTCGTTCCGCGTAGCGGCACTCAAGGCTTTGCTACGCTTGTGTCTTCTTCGCAGATATCTGCAGGACAATGAGATTGGTATGGCTGTTCAATACTTTGATGAGATTGTCCTTTTGGAGGATCCAAGTGGAAAAGACAATCTGAAAAGAGAGGCAATCCGAGCCTTGGTCGAGCTTTCTAGGATCAAGCCCAACCTTATCATGGACATTACGTTTCCAGCGTTCATGGCGAGATTGCCTGACTCGAGCCCGGAACACGACCGGGACTATCTTATAACGTTGGAGGGCCTAGCACAGCTGAGCGCGGAAAGCTATGTCGCGAATACACTCATTCGACGACTACTAAACAGATTGGACGTTGTGCTACAAAACGAAGGGTCTGCTGCATATCCACAAGCAATTTTGTCCACATTACAATATGTCCTCAGTCAGCGAGATCTGGATCAAGATCCCAATCTGAGCACCTACCACCAACGAATAGTGGTTGACCTTACTAGTCGGGTAGTGCTTTCAAGTACTGGCAGAGCGCCAACGACAGCCTTGAACGAGGGACCCACCTTGGAGATATTGGGCCGTTTGGTCATGATGGTTGTTCGTGCCCTAGATGAGCATAAACAGAAATCGGTGGCGGTCCAGATGTACTCCCTGTTTGTGGATGAAGCCGATTTTGTACCTGTCCCTTTCAGAGACAACATACCAAAGCTGCAAATGTCGACGATGATTCTCTCTACTTCTTTAATGGCAGGCGTAAGGCACTCGGTGGGTTTAATCCTTCTTACCGTGCTTGTACTCACTCACGGACATAGGTCTCTCTGCAATTTACAGATCCAGGGCGTGGCAGAACAGATCAATTACTTGCAGACCTGGTCAGGCTAGCTGTTTTGGAGGACGTGCCGCCAGTACGACAAGCCATTCTGAGACAGATCGGTCTTTTGACGAACAAGTTCCTGTTACCGCATGAGACGGATGCTGTCCTTGAAATCTTGAAAAATCTCGTTTCGGGACTGTCCGAAACTACAGTCGCACCTGGAAATGCTGCGCGAGTTGTGTTCTGGCTCGCAAAAGGGCTTATTCTACGTCTTGCCCATACGGATCAGATACTGGAACGCTTACTGAACCTACTGTCCGTAAGAGGATGCGGTGTTGCATGTGCTCGTGGCTTTGGACTGCTTCTTGCGCCAGATGAGGTTCTTTCGAAGGAAAATGGTGCCAAAATCAGATTGCTTGCAAAGCAAAAGGTGTTCAACAACTGTGTCCCCAAAATCGCCACAGAGTTTCGAATAGCGAAGCCTGCAACCAAGTCCAACTATCTCATTGCATTGTCGGGAGTTCTGAAGCACATGCCTACAGAGGTAGTCATGCCCGAAATTGATGCGATTCTCCCACTGCTTCTGCAGAGTCTGGATCTCGAGGACTCTGACGTGAAAGCAGCGACCATACAGACTCTTACAGTTGTGAGCCAAGAGAACCCCAAAGCTGTCGAAGGACATGCGGGCAGTTTGGTCAGCAGGCTTCTCAGATGCGTTACGTTTCCCGAGGTCAGTTCAGCCAACGTACGGGATAATGCGCTGCGTTGTTTGCGGATATTTCCTGGAAAGGCTCAGGGTAGCACTCTGCTCCCTTACAGGAATCAAGTGACGAAAGGTCTACTGAACGTCCTAGATGATCCAAAAAGACACGTCAGGAAGGAAGCGGTGGAATGCCGAACAGCTTGGTTCAACATGGACGAACCTCAGAGCGATTGAGTAGTAGTGCTAGCTAGTGATCATTTGTAACGTGTCCTACACGTAACTATATATTGGGAGGAGATCTTACATAAAGCATATGTAATGGAGCTCAGATGGGACACTCATCTCTCTCTTGGACTCGAATCTTTCAGAGGTACGAGTATTGCTGGGTTCCTACAAATGATACATTCACACATTGCTTGCATTTTTAATACACACGCTAATGTCAGCCGATGCTTGGCAGCTCACAAAGTGGCGTCATCGGAAGCACCGTAAGTCTGGACGTGGATTTTTCTTCACACCGCCATAGTTCACATGAGATCACAGTGTGTTCTCTGATCACTTTGAAATTTGGAATTTCTTCATCCTCACTCTTGTCGTTCCAACAAGAAGTGATCAAAAAGAGTCCAGTCAACCACAACGACTCTGCGTACACTTGGCTTGGGGCATTGAAGTGCTTGTGTTTGATATTCACTATGTCTAGTATCAAGAACATCACGGACGAACCCACCTTCCACTCACATGTTGCCTCCCTCCCATCAACCGCCCTAGCAGTCATTTCCTTTCACACACCATGGGCAGCCCCATGCAAACAGATGCATCTCGTCTTGGAGGCCCTCGCTTCATCCTATCCATCACAGTCACCACCAATCATATCATTCCTCAGTCTTGACGCCGAGGCTCTGCCAGAAATATCTGAATCTTACGACGTCACAGCTGTACCGTTTCTGGTCCTTCAGCGAGATGGAAAGGTGATCGAGCGCATCAGTGGAAGCGAGGCTTCGAAGGTCCGGGACGCGGTCGAATGTCATGCCGGAAAAGGGGGTAATACCGGGAAGCTTGGGCTGCCACCTGCGTTGGAAGTTGTCCCAGCAGAGAATTCAGGAAAGAACGGACAGCAGACGGAGAAAACCAAGAACCTGAGTAGCTATGCACCGGATCGCGATGACGCTGCAACGGCGCCTGAGATGTCGTCCACGCAGGGTCAAAAGGAGGAATTGGACCAGAGATTAGGAGATTTGGTAAAGGCCGCGCCTGTCATGCTGTTCATGAAAGGAACACCTAGCACACCGCAGTGCGGCTTCAGCAGACAACTAGTTGGTCTATTGAGAGAGAAGGGCGTGAGATACGGCTTCTTCAAGTCAGTGGATCCCTAAATCTGTGGGGTTCTTCGTGTTAAAGTGCCTAATTTTTACAGCATACTTGCAGATGAAGAAGTCAGGCAGGGGTTGAAGGCTTGGGTGAGGTGGATGATAATGCTGCTTTGGCATGAAGCTAATACATGGGTAGTCCGATTGGCCAACTTTTCCACAGCTGTATCTCAAAGGAGAGCTCGTTGGCGGTCTTGACATAGTAAGTGCAAGAAACCTTTTTCATCACGTCGATTAAGATGGGTTAGGTGAAAGAAGAGTTGAACAGTGATCCGGACTTTTTCTCGGAATTTCAAGCAGCACCTAAAGGACAGGGAGTTATGTCAGCGCCGGAGGCTCCGAGGGAACCAATTAGTACCTGATATAATCGCATTACGTGATATTTAATGAGATCAAGCGCTTATGAGGAAGAATGGCATTCACCAATATGTTGGACCTCCTGTATTATGGTCTGTGGCGGCCCCGCTGCGAATATAGAAGACCTAGTTGAAAGGCTGAAGCCACGTGTGTCTATCCGACCAAATTGTAAGCAGTGTTGCTGTCGACATCCTTACTCAAACCACCTTGGGGGAAGTAAAATATTTTAAGATGCTTGAAGAGCTCTTCCCAATTGTGTCGTTGATTACCTTAGCGACCAGTCGGCATTGATTCATCGAATAGAAGATTTGCCGCGATAAGCGCGCTCATCGTGTTACTTCAATCGATGCTTCTAAGTGCGCTCACTGGTAGGGACGATGCTATTACGCACTTGACGCACTTGAGTGCATAGCTGGATGTCGGGAGGTGGGGAGCATCTTAAGGATGAGGTACATAGAACATTCTGAGCAAAATTGCTGGTGCAATCCTCATCAACTTGTCAGGGATCTCGACTGCAAACAGTGGCGGCTGGAGCAATTGCGGGCCTTGTCTCAAGGTAGAGGCTTACGGTCACCGCGTTCGAAGCAGACCGATGACTAAGTCGTATAGATCTTGCATAGCCCCTCTTGACGTTCTCAAGATCCGGCTACAGCTTCAGACCCATTCCGTTTCCGATCCATTCTCGAGCCGGCGCTCAGCAAGAGCAGCAAGTTACGGTATTAGCGATACGTTCAGGAACATTATTCGTGATGAAGGAATCACAGTAAGTACTGACCAGGGTGCGGTGAGTGCTGCGGGTCACTGAATATCATTGTGGAGTAGGCTCTATGGAAGGGCAATGTCGCAGCCTCGTTTCTCTATATCAATTATGGCGCTGTACAATTCTCGGTCTATCGTGCCATTACCACGATAATCCATCCTTTGAATTTCCAAAATGAGGTTGAAGCCTTCATCTCCGGCGCTGTTGCCGGAGCATCAGCAACCACGTTCAGTTACCCTTTGGACCTCCTTCGCACACGGTTTGCTGCGCAAGGCCGAGATAGGGTTTACGCCAGCTTGCGAGGCAGCATCCGCGATATTCTGCGTGAGGAGGGTCCGAAAGGCTTCTTCCAAGGATTGGGAGCTGGAGTGGGCCAAGTCGTGCCTTACATGGGACTCTTTTTCAGCGCTTATGAGGCCCTTCGATCGCCACTGGCATCACTATCTCTTCCATTTGGGTCTGGTGATGCAACTGCTGGCGTACTCGCTAGCGTGTTGGCCAAGACAGGAGTATTTCCCTTGGACTTGATTAGGAAACGCCTGCAAGTGCAAGGGCCAATGAGGGCGCGATACGCCGGAGGAACAATCCCGGTATATGGTCAGGGACTTTGGAGAACGGGTAAAAGTATCGTAAATCAAGAGGGGTTGAGGGGATTATATCGCGGTCTCGGTGTAGGATTGGTCAAGTCTGCGCCAGCTAGTGCGATCACAATGTGGACGTACGAGAGGGCTCTCAAGGTTTTTAAGGAAGTTGATAAGCCTGATAGGAAGGTGATATGACATGCTTTTTATAGCGAGCTCGACGGCCACCGCACAACAATGTCTCCCTTCATATCCGAACCTCTGTCGGGTTCTGGATCACAAATGCCTGTCCCTATAGTCATTGGTATGCAAAAAGGCACTAGCTGGGCGATGATTAGACTAATGACCTCTAAAGCGGGAATTGTTTCTTATCCATTATTAGGATTACGAAGATGTTGGAGAACCATCATCAAGCGTCGAATTGCAGGGCCCTCTTGAAGACAAGTCTGCTTTTCATTTGCTGCTTCCAACTCTTCGCGAGCCTCCTGTACCAAAGGCGATATCTCGGCCCATACTTCATCGTGGTATCGACCCAGTATGTCGATCCAAGGCTGGGTCTCCCTAGATCCTAGTTCTAGAAAATGTCTGCTTTCATGAATAGCCCTTTGAGTTGCCGAAAGCGTATGACTAAGATCCCAACGAGCGCCAAAGTCAGGTACAAGATCGAGAGGGCTCGATGGATGTAAAACACCAATGGATTCAGCCAGCCTTTCTCCTGTTCGCAATCCTTTATGGTATCGACCTTCCGCTCCATCAGTCTCTGAATCTAGGGTGCTGCTGGGCTCTTCGTCCACCGTAAACGCCGGGTCTGACAGTAAAGCTACGACAGCAGCCCCATCAATATTCTGGTCAGTGATACCTTGGTTCTTGTCTTGTGTTCTCCAAGCCTCCCTCTCTTGTACCTGGTGTAGATCATCTTCTGCTGCCCCCACAGTACAACCGCCCTGCTTGTCACCAATCAATCCAGGCCAATCCGTAATGGGATCAGGGTCATGCCCAAGTTGGTTTGGGCGCGCGACAAATTTATCGAATGCAACCTGACCATAAGTTCGGCCCAATTTGCCATCTCTTTCGTTCGAACGAAACGATTCGCATTGGTCTGAAGCGGTTTCTTCGTATGGCGGTGATGAGCGGAATGCCAAAGAAGACTCTTCTGTGTCTTCTGAGCTAGATGACGAACCGGCTTTAATGTTGTTGTTGATGGAAGCTAGGACTCCTGTGAAAGTCCTCGGTGAAGATAACTCGAACGACTCCTTTAGCAGTGCAGACGCAGATTCTCCTATTCGTTGGGGTAAGGAAGCGGCTGCTTCTGATCCCTGGGCAGGTTCCTGTGTTGATGCTTGTCCGATATCCTTTACCCGCCTCTTCCGGTACATAGCTCCCAAGTATTTGGTTTTGTGACAGGGGCTCGATGTAAGAGACTCAGGAACCGTCAACGCTAGCTTGGCCAGAGTTTCTCGTATTAATGATTATGAGGAATAGACATCAATACCTGTAGATAGATTGAATGGCATCTAATCATTGTAAAGAGGAACCCCACCAACTGCAGGAATGCTGGAGGTTAAGAATCGAGGTTCATGTGGATGGATAGCGTTCAGACCTGTGGTAGCGGGGAAGATTGAGGACACTGAGATACAATATGAGTGGAAAGTGACATGAATATTACAGAACGTATTCTCGGTATTTACAGAGGGTGGAGGTAGTATCTACTTAGTAAAGTTTGAGGCTCTGCTCTGCTCGGCCTCAGTGACGCACTCTTGGACTTTGGGAAGCTGATGATCGGCCTTGGCGCTCAGATTGTCCGCTTGGGTTGTTCACACCTCCAAAGTCGCCGCTATTCCCTTCTTTTCGTTTGTTTGCTATCTGGACCCACCTCACCGTAGTGCCGCTTGACCGTCTATATAGAAGGTTCAACACGAAACGATATCCGCCCTACGCATTAGCCAAAATCCCTACGCGCCCACCTTCCGCCTTGACATCTTCCACTCTCGACCATCTCCCAATATCATTTCACCAAGCAGAAGCTGCAGCTGACGGTAGCAAAGCGTTCTTGGAGACCAATATCTTCCCGGAGATCAGGCGCAGTGTTGCAGGGTTGTTGAGGGTCGCAGCAATCAGTGCAGCTGCGGCGAGATCGTGAGGAGGACTCGAGAACATGGTTGCTCCCGAAGAATCCACTCAGCCAACATGGAAATTCACCCAGTAAGTGTTCTAGTGCTTCGCATTTGGTGTCGAAGCAAACCATTGTCCTCGTGTGTCGTTCGAGGCTTTGTGCTACACGTTACGACCTAAATAGGGAAAGCATAAACATGATGATGGACAACACCGTGCCTAAAAAAGCAAACGACCCAGAGCTTGACCACTGGCTGAATCTTAAAACTAGGTGTTTTGGCGATAAAGGGGACGTTGAGGACATAACGGAAGGTTAGCTCACACTGCGTGAAGGTCGTTGCACCGCTGAAAACGGGCTTGCTGACGTGATTGTCTCACGCCAGCGGATATTATTTCAACCGTTGAGTTCGACCATACCGGCAATTATCTAGCAACGGGTGACAAGGGCGGACGGGTAGTACTTTTTGAAAGGAACGAATCGGTCTGTCACACCCCAAGCGCTGAAGACGCTCAAATGTCTTCGGTGATGCGTTCGGAGTTGTTGACCGTTGGCAGAAGAAAACTTGCGAGTACAAGTTCCACACCGAGTTTCAGTCGCACGAGCCCGAGTTCGATTACTTGAAATCCTTGGAGATTGAAGAGAAGATCAACAAAATCAAGTGGTGCAAGAGACAAAACGCTTCACACTACCTCCTCTCGACGAACGACAAGACCATCAAGCTATGGAAAGTCTTCGAGAAGTCGTTGAAGGTGGTGGCAGAGAATAACCTCTCACATGATCTCACTCCGGGTAATGCTATAGGAGGAGGTGGTGGCCCACCACGACCGAATCCAAATGTGTCATTTCGTGATGCTTCGTCACTCAAACTTCCTCGCCTCACACACCACGATACGGTAGTTGCCGCGGTCCCTCGTCGAAATTATGCAAACGCACACGCCTATCACATCAACAGCATCTCAGTCAACAGCGACGGAGAGACCTTTATCAGCAGCGATGATCTACGTATAAACTTGTGGAATCTCAACATACAAGACCAAAGCTTCAATATCGTCGACATCAAGCCTACTAATATGGAGGAATTGACTGAGGTGATCACCGCTGCCGAATTTCACCCACAAAGCTGCAACTGGTTCATGTATGCAAGTTCAAAGGGCACGATCAAGTTGGCTGATATGCGCGAAAACGCTCTATGCGATCAGCACGCTAAACGTAGGTTCACTGAGTCATGCTGAGCTAGCGCAAAGCAGAGCTAATGTGAGGCTTTCCAGAGTTCGAGCAAGAAGAAGACCCATCAGCGCGCTCTTTCTTCTCTGAGATCATATCATCAATATCTGATGTACGATTTTCCCACGATGGTCGTTATATTCTGTCCCGCGACTACTTGACGGTCAAGATCTGGGACGTCAACATGGAGCGTACCCCAGTCAAGACCATCCCAATCCATGAGCACTTACGACCTCGCTTATGCGATACATATGAGAACGACAGCATCTTTGACAAGTTCGAGGTCGTCTTCTCTGGCGATGCGAAGAACGTAATGACGGGCAGCTACAACAACAATTTCATGATCTACCCTTCAGATCCAGAACGGGAGACGGAGGTTGTGCTTCAAGCCGACAAATCGGCTTTTAAGCAAAAGAAGATTGGCGTACCAACACCAATCAATTCATCCATAAGCCCCACTAACGGGCCCTCGAACAAGAAGGGTAACTCTAGAGCGGGCAGCCCAGCAGCAGGAGCAGGAGGTCAAGGGGCCCGAATGAAGAAGGAGACGGATGCAGACCAGATTGACTTCAACAAAAAGATTCTGCACATGAGCTGGCATCCTTATGAAGACAGTATAGCCATTGCAGCCACCAACAATGTAAGCATAGGACCCGGTTAGTTGGAGCTGCGTACTGAATACTAACGATGGGAAACTTAGTTATTTGTATTCTCGGCATTGTAAGCAACTACAGCTTCCATAATCATTGCGGCTTCTAGCAGCACATCGGGTGACTATTGAATGCATGCATGCGATGCCAACATCCAACCTTTCTTATGGATGAACGACTGAACTTGGACCGGACAGGCACGAACAGTCTCAGGACCTATAGACGCGACGTGATTCAGCCTAGTTAGAGGGCGGCATTCTGAAGCATATGGCGCGTGGTGAAGGCATGGCTTGATATTCTCCGGGCATAATGACTGGCAGCATCCCGAGGCATACAGAATCTCTACGGTGGTAATGATGCATTCGGAGCGATGATTGAGGGGCGGTGTAGACAGAATATTCACCAACCATTCGACTCGCTCTCTCTTTGAGTCTTGGATTTCATCGAAGACGTGCGTATCCCCCGACTTAGAAGAAGTCCTCTGTCCTTACTGGCGGGGGCACGGTTTTATCATTGAGAGCGTATCAAGTAGTGTAATCATCCACAAAGTGCTCGTGGTACTCTCGCACTTCGTACTGTCAGGTACCGGGGGATCGGCCGGCTTCCCCCAAACGCTTAATCGAGTAACCTCAGCAGTGAATAATTTACGGGGAGTGATATATCGTCTTCTCTACGTTATTATTTCCGTGCGTATAATCATTGAAGTAATCAGCATTCCCATTTCCTAGCATCGATACCGCTTCCTTGGTCCCACGGAGCAGGTTGGGATTCCCGCTTGGCGAGTCTGTCCTCCTTTCATTCTATGCTTAGATGCTCCACAAGAATTAATCCATCTAATGGACATGGACATGCAAATTCAGACATAATACTGGAATAGACGTCCATCTCAGCAAGTAAAGGCTGACAAGCTTTGCAAAACTCCGATTAGGCATGAGATCTTCTGGTCCCTCCACAACACCAACTTCCGGTGCAAAGACCCTTCCCAGTATCAGTATCAGACACATCAATACTGCTCCAGCGCCTGAACAGAGGAAAACGAAGAAGAAGAAGAGGAAGAAGAATGATAATGATGATGGTGATGCAACGGGGACCATGGCTTCCTCAGCGATGATACATATATACCTGCCTGTACTCATCAATTGGCTCGGTATTGTTGGCCTCATATTTGGGGGCTGCTGCTCTAATGTAAGTCACGACCACCGCTAGCATCTTGGCCACTCGGATCTAACGTGACTGAGGTACTCGCCTTGGAATCCATCATCAAGTCAGTGCTTGACTATCATGACTCTTTCTTACCTTCGCTGACGGCGGGGCCATCAGATGGGAACCAGAGAGCGGTATGTCAAACCCATACTTTACTCTGCTTCTAATTGGCATCAACTGATGGTTTTAAAGGTCTCCTGATCACCTTCGTCCAATTTGTCGCAACAGCTCTCATCACATGGCCAACCTACTTCTCTGCCCGCCATCCACCGGCCTTCCTCAAGCGGCGCCGAATTCCCTTGACTAGATTGATTCTAAGTGCCTTGATGTTTTTTGCTGTCAACATGCTTAACAACTTTGCCTTTGGCTACAATATCTCAGTCCCGGTGCATATCATACTACGAAGCGGAGGAAGCGTCATGACCATGCTTGTTGGCTACCTTTGGGGGAAACGTTACACCAGCATGCAGAGTGAGTAGCTGCTGGTGATGGCACGCAAGCCCTATGGCTCATGTTAAAATCATTTCAGTTTTCAGCGTTGCGATGCTCACAGCTGGCATTGGAGTGGCAGCCATGGCGGACGCTCAAGCCAAGGTAGGCATCCACTTTCTCCCGTCATGGCGCATTTACCTTGGCAAGGCATTGATCGACAGCATGCAGGGCAAAATGAAGTCGCCCTCCAGCACCAAAATAAATTCCGAATTTATCACCGGCCTGATGATCCTCGCGGTCGCTCAGCTGCTCTCTGCGGTTATGGGAATTTACACCGAGCTCACGTACTCCAAATACGGCAGACATTGGCATGAAAACCTCTTTTACCAGCACTGCCTTTCGATTCCTATGTTCTACCCTTTCTTTCCCTCGCTTCTCGAACAATTTCAGAAACTTTTGTACTCCGAACCCATTCAGCTTTCGCCTTCTCTGTCCCAGTTCCTACATCTAAAAGCTAACTCAACGTTCCGCTTTGGCAATCTGCAACTTCCACCGATGGCGCTTACCCCTTCTGTTTTTAAGGTCCCGCTATCAAAACATGTCTTCAGTCTCGCCCTGAACGCAGGGACGCAATTTGCCTGCATCCGAGGGGTCAACGCCTTGAGTGCCAGGACATCCGCGCTGGGAGTGTCCATCGCGCTCAACGTCAGGAAGCTAGTCAGTCTTTGCGTCAGTCTCTGGCTGTTCGGAAATAAGCTACCGCCGGGCGTCTTTTTGGGCGCAGTCATTGTGTTTGGGAGCACAAGCATTTGGACTTGGGAGGGCCAGAGGATTGGGAAGGAGGACAAAAAGGCAAGGATGCAGTGATGATGTAGCAAATGAGCGATCGAGCTGCATCGAATAGCATTTAAAGGCGTATAGGCATGAGCAATATCGAGATACCCATGGTTAGAAATGGCGGCGTGCGACGTGTAGTGCTGCATGTATAGTACTCTCTGCAAGAAGAGAGATGTATGAAGCTTTCACTTCTTTGAACGACAATCTTATCATCCTCCAATTTGATAAAGTCTTCCTGGCGTGGCAGACCGGGTTGCGCATCGTAACCAGCCAAAATCACGTCATCAAAAGAGCACAGTTCGATAAAAAAGGCCTCCACAATGTACAACGTCATTGTAGCGACAACAAGGGTGAGTTCGGATGGGGCTACCCAACGTAGAAAGAGCAGTTGAAGACCCATGTATACAAGCCGCCATTGCAAGAGAAAGCGGAGACCAGCGCCTGGATCACTCTTCATGGAGTGCCTATGCGTAATATAAATACATCAAAACTTCCCTACAGCACCTCTCCAACGATCTTGGCAGCTTCCCGGTAGGTGCCTGGATTGGAAGCCCCATTAGCCAATGATTCAGTCGACAATCTGCGGGTTTTGAGAACATACCAAGCAATTTCTCGCACTTCTCCCTCTCGGCTTTGATACCATCGTCCTCATACAGCAGATCTCCAAAGAGGTCTTCTTTGTACAGCTCACTCACCAGCCTGTTTTGCACAACATCTTTACTGTGGTTGACAAGCAGGTGCATGACAGCTTTGGGGACTTGGTCGGCGATGGTTTCGCGGACGATGTTGAAGTAGGAAGAGATGAGGGCGCGGATGAGTTCTGTTTCCAAAGCCTCTCGCTCGGTGAGTTCGGGATCACCTTGGGACGGCTAAGACTTCTTGTTAGATTCCAAATCTCCCACCATACGAATATGTTACATTGAGGCGAGCTAGGGACATACAAATTGAGAATCATAATCATTATAGCCCTGACTTGACCTTGAAATCTCGTAATCGTCTTGACTGTGTGCTGGTTGTGTAGACAATACTCGGTCTACATGCCTGGCCTCACCTCTTCGGATGCTCTGACTGAAACTTGGCTCATTATGGCTCACGTGGCGGTTCCCTGCTGCTGCTGCTGCGGCTGTACCGCCTACTGCATTGATCCCACCAGCTGACGGCAGTCCACCCTCCTTGCCAAAAAAGTAATTGAGGAACGAGTCTCGTGTATTTCCTGCTGCTGCACCGATATATCTTGGTGGTGAGCCTGACCGTCCGTTCACCGATGCAGTAATATTGTTGTGGCCATTTTCGCCATTTCGGCCAACAGCGGGAGACATGCTTCGGCTACCTTTGACTGTGTGACCTCGAGGCGGCAGTGTATGTATGGTTTTTACATCGTCTGCGGCTTCTTCCTCGTCCTCGGGAGTCTCCGTGCCATTCATGCCGCCTGATAATTCTTTCATCCTCCTCTTTTCCCGTTTTCTTCTCTCCTCGGCTGCAGCCGCCTTCTTCTCTTTCTCCTGCTTGTTCTGGATTACAGTTGACATTGCTGCTGCTGCTCCAAGGAAATTGGGATGGTTAGTATTGATGTAGGCGCGCTGAATGGAGATGAGCGATTCCACATAGCTCGATGCTGGACCTAATCTCTCACGAAGGAGGTCTGACACAACTTCGATGAGCTTCGCTTGTAGTCGTGGGAATCTCGAAAGCTCGGTAGAACCACAAGTATGACAGATCTTGATAAGCTCCTCATACACTAATTCAACGCAGCGCTGGCTCGGTATTTCTAACATCTTAATTTGTGGCTTGACCAAGAGATCGAAGGCGAGCTCGGGGACGAAGAGGCTGGGTCGAGGGCCGGTGGAATTGCGGATTGCTGTCCGTATATCTAGGACAGAGAGATTAGTTGTAGGGTCGATCGTTTCCAGTGAATTACCGAAAACAGAATTGAATATGTAGTAGATCCTCGCGCCTCCACAAAGTTCCTTCGTTGAGATTTCCATCGAGGTTCCGTCTATCGATGAAATGAAAGACGAAGCAAAGCGTGTCATCAATTGTAGGATCAGCGAGCCCCGGTGCTCCTTTCCGCTAAACTGCATGTTGCCATAGCTGGCGAGCTCTTGTTGTGTTTGGCCCATCAATGTATTGAGCCTTGCCTTGATATCTGGTAATCGGTCTCGAATATGAGCCATCAAGGTGTTGTTGAGACTCTTGGCAAGAAACTGGGTCCCACACCGGTTTGCCATATTCCGATAAGCAGGGTTGTGCCTAAAGAAGTCCGCTTCATCCTTCAACGCGTCTGCCAAGGACTTGTTACCCAGTATATCGTGCTGTGACCTGTTGACCACCCCAATAAACCCAAGCTTGAGAGGATAAACCCGACCAGATAATATGTCCAGAGCGTTAGTGCCATGGTCCATAAGGTCTATCTTGGTGAGCACGCCAATGGTTCGCCGGCCCATCGGATCCACATGTCGGGCCAACTTGAGTGCTTCTGAGTTGACGATGTCGACATTCGCCGGAGACACCGCCAGTATGATACTGTTTGGTTTAGCGATATACTCGGATATCAAATTCCTTGTCTGCTTTTCGATATCCGAGGGCTGGTCTCCAATCGGCACTTTCGTCAAACCGGGTAGATCGACCAAAGTTAGGCTAAGGACGTGAGGCGAATAGATTTTTAAATTTATTGGCTGCCTGTTGATGCCCTTGTTGCTCCCTGCTATCCTAGCTGTCTCGTTTTCTATCTCTCGTTTGACCTCACCGAAGTCGCGGAATTTCTGGCCTGGCATATGGTGGAACTCAGCCCATTCTCCTTGCCCTGCCACGCTGGCGGCTGTATGAGGAATATGGACCTCATCACTCTCTGGCTTATCATCTCGCTCGCTGGGAATGTTTATGAGCTGTAGGATCAGCGGTCTCCTCGTTACAATGCCACTCCCGCGCGGTAGGAAGTCGCGCTGTTGATAGTCAGTAAGATTCTGTCAAGGATTTGGGAGCACCAACATACACCAACGATATTTTCTAGCACGGAAGACTTTCCAGAGGATTGAGAGCCTACTACTACCTAGAGAAAGGTCAGCCGTGGTCCAACAGCAATGCGTCTGTGGGCATAGCGGGGTATAGGTACGATCTGAGGCAGGTCCAGCGAGTCATTGCCAATAGTATTGAAGACCAAGTCCTGTAACTTGTTGACAACAGCGAGTAGATCCTCCCCAAGAGATGCCATTTGGCGTGCCCTTGTCCACCGGACGGCACTCGGGGAGACTGGTTACAAATATAGGGAACCGCGTCAAGCCTGGCAGTCACGAGCTTTGTGTCTCGGAAGGGCGTTGGACGGGGCACTGGGCCAGCGAGGGTCGTATGATATGTGAAGCAGCTGTCTCTCGGTTTTGAATGTGAATGATGACTGGAATTATAGCTCTTTGGCCGTGGGAGAAAAAGTAGCTATCCAAAGGCCAAAAATTTCAGGCTTTTGCTCCATTGTTTACTGGGCCGAGGTCTGAGAATTACTCGCCCAAGGCGCAAATATAGTCACTAGGTCCGGATTTCATTCTCACCACCACAGCGAGGGCCCCCACCTGGCAATTTCTGAAGATCCTTCTCAGATTTACTACTGCTTTTCCTTTGACATCTATAATATCATACGAGTATGAGACAAGCAAACGTCGACTTCTTGGCTCGCTCCTTCCAGGTCTCCTTGAGACTTGTTGGTGCTGTGGATATTTGGACAAACCTTTCTCTAAGAAATCGCTTCATCGTTCGAGTAGGCAAACAAAGTTATCATAATCGATAAGTCACTCCATTCACCAAAGCACCGTTAACAACTCTATCTCACTCTGGTATACGGAGGTGGAAGAGGAAGAATCGAGGTCAATGGTACTTGGCTTATAAGGCTGAATGAAGCCACCTTAGAAATAGCCACTTAGCTGTACATGATTGCGTTGGTTCCGGGATCTCTTTTCCATTGCAAAGACTGTCACACGATAATGGCGAGAGACCAGCACTGGAGGGGCATCTGCCTCCTGAAAGACGCACCCAATCGATTAATATTAGGGCTTTCCGTAAATAAACTCGTACATCCCTGGACTTTCCCTCAAAATATCCTTTTCAAAAGTCCATAGCGGACTCTCTGGTAGCTCCTTCTTAGGTCCGGATCCTTTACGGCGAGAGCGCAGCTCCCAGAATACGGTTGGTCTTTGGCCTGCTGTATCATCCATGTATCTCAACTTGTAAGGGTCCAAGGCTTCGCAGTCGTACTCTCCTTCATCTTCTACTCCTGGCCCTCGGAGCTCAATTCGTGAGCGAACTGAGGGATGCACATACTCATGCGTGTCCCGGAGCGGTTTGCCGGTCGGCTCGCCAGTTTCCTGGTCAACCTGGCAGTATAAGCCCTTTTTTGTTAGCGTAATCCCCCGAATCAAGTAATTTGAAGAGAAACCCTACCGGCGTACGAGTCTTTCGCCCACCGAGCACGTACACTCCGGTCATGGACTTGTAGATTTTGCCGAAACTCCATGGCCTGCTTTTCTGGCCTGACTTCTTATAGTACGCCTCGGTTTGGTCATACTGATCAAGGATATAATCTTCGTCGAACTCGAGGAAAGGCTCGGCCTGTGCCATCATCCAAGCCAATGTGATGTTGGATTCGCCCTGATCGGGATATCCGCCACCAATGTTCTGATGTACGCCACTGAACCAATTCTACATTCTCTGTGTCAGTCAGTTGAATATGAATACTTGCGACGATGAAAGATACCTGTCTTAAATTGGTTATGTTGTTGCGGGGCTTCGCCCACACACTTGGCTGGAAAATAGTTACGTTACCCAGAAGCTCACTGCTTGGATACGGAGGATCTTACAGAGAAGGAAGCACGATGTTCATCCAGCGCGAGCGCTTGAAAAGCGTTTTCAATACGGTTGTTCAAGTTCGTATCGTAGAAGAGGAACTCTTTCGTAGATCTGGTCTGCAAATGGAGTCTTTCCAGCCATGGAATGCGTGGTATACCTAGTGAGCCCACGGTGTCAAACACTCCAACCACCTTGATGTCAATATCAAGCCTAGTAAGACCCCGCTTCTCAAGTTCTTCCTCGTATCTCGGATCCGAAGCACTCGGTTTGTTTGGGAAGGGGCTGTCCGGGTTCGCTGGCTGGTAATTTGGATTCTTCCGGTTTTCAAAGTCTTTGAAGACTTCTGCGAGATACGGTAAGCCAGCCTTGGTCAAAAGCCCAACGCCAGCTATGAGACCCGCGATGCTCCGAGCAGTGAAGGCTCCACGTGAGAAGCCAAATAGAAAGATCTCATCGTCCGTGGAATAATTATTGCAGATGAATCTTGAAAGTCTCGGAGTCAGCATGTCTGTGTTAGGACTATACGTGAGCTGCGAAACAAGCCCTTGGACTGCTGTACTCCTGCGACACCTCTTGTAAATCGCAAACAACAAGAAAAGGTGCTTCAGGAAAGACAACTCACGCATAAGCGTCCCGTATGTTAGTAGACAAGCCTTCTGCTGTAGCCCTAGCGTCGCACCGCAGTTAGTCAGATTTTCCATCGTAGTATACATCGAAGTGATTACCCTCCGATGACGCGGTTGAGAATATTTCCCGTCGACCCTATCCCGGCCTGGTAAAACACAATCTGTTGAATCCCTCTTGAGCTCACAGGCTTGATCGCTTCCGATATCCGGGTGACGTTGCTTGGTATGGGTAGCTTCCCTTTGGAAAGGCCCATGCTGGCGTCCAACCAAGTACCTAATGGGCATGAATTAGCACGGATACCGTAACATGTATAGCAAGTGGTCCCGGCTCCAAAGTGAGAAGTCCAAGCACGGTCTTACCATCGCAGCAGACCACTATCCTTTTCATATTGATTATGTGAGCTCCAACCTACAAATTCATGTACTCGAAAGCAAAGGAATGTTGGAGGTTGTGTATATGCAAGAAAGCACGGCGGGAGAACGTGGAACCACCTGTCAAATACTTCCTACTCGATCTTGACATGTTCGAAACCTTTGTCGACTGGTGTTTCCTGAGTGCTGATGCGATGTTGAGAAGGTGCGCCTCCGCCTTGTTGCCCTTCGCCTCTGCTCGCACAGTTCGGCAACTCCCGGTCCGTCTGCTCCTAAGGTAGGTCGTCGCAGCTTTTGGTGGATAGATATACCGTCCTCATCTGGAATGCTTACAAGTCTGAGTTGTGGATAATAACTCGCCTAGGAAGGGTTGTCGGCGCGGCTCGAAGCGTGGTCGGCAGTTTCAAGTGGTTAAGGTTAGGCGCTGTGGCGCTCTAGGGGGCTCACTCCTTTCCCTTGCCTCCATCATCAAAAGCGGGGGAGCCACCACAGGTTTACTCTTTTGCTTCTTCTTTTTCTTATCTCATTTCGCGTTTTCTCTTCGGACTTCAACAACACAGATCGGCCTCGAAGAATGTATTGTATGACCTTTTCTTTGGTCATCTGTGTTTGCACTATCATCACCGGGTTGTGTGGAGCTTGGGTCGATCCCCTCCAAAATCCCTTCAATGACCGGCCTACTAAAGTAAGCGGGAGTGTGCACGAAGCGCTTGTAGAGGCTGCAGTCATCCCAGACGGTGAATATGTCCCCAACGGTTTTTGAATAGTCAATGTCTACATCAGCCTGGAGAGCAGATAAAATTCCACTTCCCTTAATCCATCTGGAGGCAATATACATAGCTTATTCATGATTAGTTGCTGATAATATCATTCCCTTGCAGTTCTCGATGATTTCCAGCCATCGGTCTATGTCTCGCTCTCCTACGCATCAAAACACAAGGTGGTAGATCTGGGAAATAAAATTAAACCGAAGAAGGTCTCTTTCCCGCCTGTCTTTAGCATCGACGCCTCGCCCCTAGGCCCAACTCGCACTTCGGGAAGCAATACGACGTATACTCTCGTCTTGTCTGACCCAGATGCGACATCCCGGGCCGAGCCTGTAATGGCGCAGATGTGCCATTGGATTGTCACAAACATCACTCTGCCGTTTCAGTCTTCCAACGATGACGAGGCTCTTAATTGGCTGCCATCCTTCCTTTCCGCGAAAGCGTCCAAGGAGAGCGGAGTCAAGGAGATTATGCCATATCTTCCACCGACACCACCGCCAAAGACTGGTTATCACCGCTACGTCTTCGTCTTGCTAGCGTCGGAAACGGAAGATGGCATACAAGGAGAGCTCACAAAGCCAAAGGACAGACCACATTGGGGTTACGGGAAGGTCGGCGCAGGAGTCAGGGAATGGGCAGATGAGAATGGTTTGGTGGTTGTTGGTAGGCAGATTTCTGACTAGTCCGGGCCAAGATTTTACGTTGATGTTGTCTAGGTGCCAATTTTTTCTATTCTAAGAATCAGAAACAATGAGTTATCCAGAGAGGACCAAACAATTAGATGAGGAAAATTGAAGTCACACCTTCCGATCGGAGAGCTACATTGCAGCTATTTAGCAGCTGCGCTCTCACCTAGCAATTTGTGAGCCAGTATCGGTCAACTAACATTACCGCTAATGAATATGGCATGACTTTGTAAGATTGACGAACATGTCTGAGTGTTTACTTTCCAATACCGGTCCCATGCATCGAGCATTGGCAAAACCGTCTGATCTAGATATCGTTGGCTTATTGTTACTGGCGTAGAGCTTTCGGAGTTCGTTCCTCTTCATTGCAAGGCATATTGAGTGATTAGATAGGGTTTGGGCGCAGTATCGGCTGCAATTTCATGTGGTATCCATGAATCTGGCTTGCGACCCTGAAAATGGTATTCGTTGGGACAAAACAAGACCGGAGTAAGCCATACAGGGGCCAGAACAGCGTTTTGCGCAACTAACCTCCTTGGAATATGGGATGTGAACGTCTGAAAGAGTTTGAGGACAGCGTCGACACCCATGAGCTTGCGTTCGATGCTACTTTTCATTAAGTTGACGCTGACAGTCTGCAAAATGACATGCTCCTGTTCTCCGGAAGCGCCGACTCACACCTCACAGTATGACCACTTCCTTGGGCAGTCATCTTTGTCCGCGCCATCACCCCCTCAACCTAGCACCACGTGTGATCGCAGACTTTTCCCTAACATATCAAATCGCCTGCGAAGTCATCTGTCTCGCCGCCAACGCCTCCTCGGCCTGTTTCCAATCACAGTGACAGATACTTCTCAGGCGCCATTGTGTCTGGACTATCACCTTTCTCTTGGCCCCCATTACATTCCCGCGGAGCTAACTCTAATTCCACATCTCAATCTGCTGGACAGAAGAGCGATTGGGGCAGGCGCTCCGCTGGTAATGGACTCATTGGCCGCGGGCTCAGAGCGAGCACAACCACAACCACTTCCTCGTAAAAACTACCAATCAACTCTTGCCGTGGGGAGACAGTAACCTAGCGACCCTCCCGAAGGTGCGGACACGGGACATCTTCGCTGCAGCATCTCAAACCCCATATAGAGCTTAAGGTATCGCTGGTGTCTCTTATTAACTAGGCCCGCATCAGGTTTTAAAAGAAATCAACGGCACATAACAGGAGGTAAATCCTTCGTCAAATGAATTGGCGGCACCATGATCTAGTAAAACGTCAAACGTACATGTTGCTATTACAACTGATAAATTGGGGCTGTTAGTGGCAGCCTAATTCGAGCTTGGGCGCTCAGGGGACCTCCCACACCCGAAGAAGTTCTGAGAAGCGAAGAAATTTGGGCACACCGGCAAGTGGTTTATCTGCAGGAAAATCGACATCAGGTTCATTAATGGAATTGTACTACGCAGTCCGTTGATGACTCTTCAATCATCAACCGTATTCCCATGGGGTCGTTGCCACCTCTTTGTCTATCAGTTTCTAATGTGCCTTGGCAATGTAATGCCATATTGTCCTCTCTGGTGCTAATGGACCATATTTGCAGTCGAGAAGGCCTGTCATGTTGTCAGTCCGAGCCCACAATTCATGCACAGTAAACGAACCGGATACAGAGCCTGCAATGTAGAAGCAACGCGTTCAGCCTCTTCTGCAGCACCTTGGACCTTGGAATCCCATTTCCTAAGGTCACGACCGACCATGTTATTGGCCTGCGCTCCACTTGTCCTGTTCCCGCTACCTTCACCCCGGTCGAAGAAAATCATTCCGTCAATCTGGTCTATTCTGCCTGTCAAGCGTCCCTGTTCCATCATGCCAGCGGCATACTCTTCACTTCGCTCGGCGTCAAGATCCAACAGCAAGCCAAGTTCGTTGATTCCGATGTTCTTATAGAGTCTGGAAGTACTTAGAAGGTTGTGTTCTATGACAGCCTTTCGAAGCACCGTAGAGCCATCACTCGTCCTTGCGAGCTGATGAGGAGCAAGGCTATCAGCAAACTTTTCAACTTCCTCTACCGACAGTAGACGATCTAAAAACATCTTCTCTAAAATTCCGAATTCTGCAACCTGAGGTGCTCTCTCATCTTTATATAATTTGGCCAGAGTACGTGATCTTTGTGGGCCGGCCGGTGCTAACACGGCGCATTTTATAGCTGCAGAAAGAGCATGCATGCGTTCTTCTTCCGCCAGAGTCACGTTGAAGCTAACGCTATGGTATGCTGAGCTGGCGTCGAGGAACCTCCGCCGCGCATCGAGGATTCGAGCCTGTGAGAGGTGGAACATGAGGTTCAGTTCTGCGTCATCCACTTTGTAGAGTAGATTCTTTGCCCGATTTAAATAGCTTTCCGCACTCGTAGTGTCGTCCTCTTCGATGTAAAGTCGACAGATACGCATCCAAGTTTTTACTTTTGCATCGTCCGAAATCTTGCGCTGCGATGACTCCAGCTGTATCCCTTGTAGCATCTTTGCGGCGTCAATGAAGTCTTCTTGCTCTTGGTAGGCGTCCGCCATGATTTCCCGTATCATAGCATCTTGCTCCTCAAACGACACCACCCTTGATTCCAAAGTGTGTAAGGCATGCGTTCCTACCTCAATCTTGGACTCTGTACTCTTGATTGAGCCGATGGCTTCAACAGCCGATGCTAGTAATGGTCTCACTACTACAATGCCCAAGGAATCCTTCAGTATTGAATCTATGAATGCGGTGAGATTCAGTGGTAATTGGGAGAGATCTGAACTGGAGATGATCTTGCGTAGAAGATCATTGTAGCCGGACGGTTTGTCTGATTGAGATGTTGACGGATTTTCGAGCTTTGCAAGAGCTTTGCTGATATCTGAAGACTCCATCTTCGGGTTCAGCTACATTGGATCTGGACCTTGACCCGACTCCTAGTGGTCTCCTGAGGAACGGTGTTGGGTTTGCGGTTGTGACTTTTGACGGCACCAGACGGTGTTTACGAAATGCTGCCTTGTTGAATAAGGCTGAAAATTGATACTTCAATTTCGGGATGCAATTGGGGCTAGGAGCAGGTAATTTCTTATATCGCTCTCTACATGATTGAGAATTACGTTCCCGGTAAACTATCAACACAAGACGTCGTAAAAGAATCCGATCCCTTCTGTGCATCTTTTTGGTCTCTTCAAGGGGCATCCACGCGCGAAAACGAAACAACCAAGTGGAAAGTCAATTCTATTTTGGGTTGTAAACCACAAACGTTCGAATGCATGCAGCCCACGATCTAGGGAACCTTTGCGTTTGACTGGCGCTATATGAGTTACATGGAGCTAATTCGAGAGATTCTTTATTGTGCCTTGGACGATACGATTTCTGCATAACCAGTTAGCATACCAGCGATTGCAGCACAGGGCGCCTCGAATACGTACTCTCAACGTCGGCGACACTTTGTTGAAGGATTTGTTGCAAAGTCTTGGGGTTCTCGAGCTCCCTGGTGATCTTGCTAATAATGCTCTCCGCAAGCTCCTTCTGCTGCCGTTGCTTGACCTGACCTTCGTATCTCACCCATGAATCGAGCACTGACTTCGCTTCAGCAGCCAAAGCAGTTCTCTGCTCCAACTCGAAAGCCTGAGCCTCAAGATTGGCCGTCTCCTAGCACTATTTAGCAACGACCCTCAATTACAGATTTGCGCCAGGATAAAACTACCTTCGAAACCTCAAACAATTGCTTTGTAACATCGATCACGCTTCCCAACTCTTTGACGTTGTTGATCCTTGCCTTCACTGCGCTCGTATGATCCTCTCTTGCAGCATTCAAGATATTCTTGATCTTGTTTACTTGACCTTCGGCCCAGTCCTTGTACATTGGTCCGCCATAGTGAAAAACGGCCCAGAAAACGCTCAATGTTGCAAGCATAACAATAGACTCCTCGTTCATAACATATAATTCATTGCTGATTGCGAAGGCCGAGAGTGAAGCCCCGACGGATAAGATGGCTGTTTTGGAGATTAAAGAGGAGCCGGGCAGAGCATCAATAATTGATTGTGCCTTCTTCGATGGCTCTTCTGCAGGGACATTGGATGCATATCGCCTTGAGGTGAGAGTGGTGGACAGTGGATGGAGGGTGCGGATGGGTAGAGCTGGTCGGAGTCGAGCAGCCCCTGCTGCAGATCAGCATCATTGCCGATGCCAGAGAAGCGGCTTGTTTCTGGAATATAGTACTTACCGACAACATTTCTTGTCAATCGAGCTGCCATTGCACTTGTGCGGTCGTTAACGGAGAGCTTTTTGGAGCTTGATGTGAGGTTCTGGTGGTGAAAACCAGCCTTTCCCGAAAAGACCTAGTTCACTTGGCATTTTCATATTCGAAAGTTCCCTAGTAAATCCAAGCATCCACAGTCCAACTCCAAGCTCCAATGGCCAGAGATACGACAAGCAGCCTCGGATCCGGAAAAAAAAGGAGACGGAAGGAGGAAATATCTCAAGCTTGGAAGAGGAGCCGGACGGTGGGGAGTGTCTCGCCCGAGGAAGTTGACTTCCAGGATCAAGCTCTGCAGCTCGAGGATAAGATACTTCAATCACGGACCAATTATAACAGCATACATACGCTACTAGCATATGTGCAACAAAACGATGGGGCTGAAACGGAGAGAATAATTGCCGCGGTGGCACTCTGTCGAGTCTTCTGTAGATTGATGGCCAGAGGAAGTTTCAGCAAACTCCGTGAAAACTCTGGTAACGAAGTTACGATAATGCAATGGCTTAGAGAGAGGCTGCACGATTACGAGCAAGGTTTGTTGCGGATGCTCAGAACCAAGAACATTGGTACACAAAGCACCACATTGACTGTCCTTATGCGACTGGTCAAGGAGAAAGCGTCACACTCGAATCAGTCTGAAGACGCCTTCTGGCAGGGTAGTCTTTTTGGGCAACTTGTGCAGACCCTCGTCGAGGAAGAAGTTACCGAAGAAACTAGGACCGCATTCGTGCAGAAGTATGTTGAAGAGTACGAGGACGTCCGGTTTCATACCTTTGCTTGTTTGGCGTATGTATCGAAGCCATCGGTGTCGGACCCTTGCTGATCCGCTCCAGTGGCCTAGCCTCCAAAAACCTTCCAGATGCTCTTGTGCAAAATATATTGACGATCTTGGCCGTCGTAGAATCGAACCCAGAACAGCAGAAAGAGACTAAAAGCCTCTACGCTATGCCTCCCAGCAAAGCAAAGCACGATCTCTACTCGTTGACTGCACACAAAAAGCAAACTCAGAGGGCATGGATGGCACTGCTGCGTCAACGTCTTAGTAAAATTCAGCGTAAGATGATTCTCGAGCTGATGCAACATCGAATAGCGCCATGGTTTTCAAAGGTAGAATTTCTTATGGACTTCCTTACCGACTGTTTCAATATTGGCGGGTCAACTTCACTGCTCTCACTCTCTGGTCTTTTCTATCTGATTCAGCACAAGAACCTGGACTATCCCCAATTCTACCAGAAGCTCTACTCCCTCCTTGATTCCAACATACTCCACTCGAGACACCGCTCGCGCTTCTTCAGACTTCTCGATACCTTCTTGGCTTCGACGCACTTGCCAGCATCATTGGTAGCAAGCTTTGTCAAGCGGCTCGCCCGATTGAGTCTCTTCGCACCACCATCAGGGATTATCATTGTAGTACCCTGGATATATAATCTTCTAAAGAGTCACCCCAGCTGTACCTTCATGATTCACAAAAGTGGCGATGCCTTTCAGAACGAAGGGACCTGGGGAGACCCTTTTCGGGAGGAAGAATCGAATCCCATGGAGACAGATGCTTTAGAGAGCAGTCTGTGGGAGATCCAGATGCTCCAGTCGCACTACCATCCAAATGTTGCAACTATCGCTAAGCTTATCTCGGAGCAGTTCACAAAGCAAGCATACAATCCGGAAGACTTCTTGGACCATTCATATGGAACCGTGGGTCTATTCGGTTGATTATGCATGTTCGAAGTCACTAACGAACCCTAGATGCTTGACGCAGAACTCTCGAAAAATTTCAAGAAGCCCCCAGAAATTGAATACGAGATACCTAAGAAGATATATATGAAGCATGATAAAGCTTCAGCCAAAGAGGTCAACCTGCTCGCAACGCTTTGGAGCTTCAATTAGAGCATGATACATACAAGAGCGATCGCGCAGCTCAGTGCCGCGTCGAAGGCACCCATCATATTCTACCCTATGCCTAAGTACCGCTGTTGGTCTGCGTGGTATAACTGTGTCTTATAAAACTCTTGGTAAAAAGCCGTGAGTATTATAAGGAAAATATTGCCGTTAGCCTAAACGCGGCTATTCACCGTAAGACAGTGCATAACCACGACCAATGCTGAGGAGCTCCCCTCTAAAGGCGTACAAGCCCGTTGGGGAAGAGCAGGGGAACTTGTTTGATGAAGAGGGCGCCTGATAGTCACTCAGGTTTAGTGATAGAACTTGGCAATTTCTGCAGCCCGAGTCCTCAAAAGCAATGCAAGCTCTCTTTGGTTAGAGACATTTCACTGTCCGCTTAAGCCCCGGTCTGGATTGCCTAGAGGGCTTATCAATTGATTCGTGTAGATGAAGCCCATGGTTGCACAGACTGTTGAGAAATCAATGCCTCAGACATATCATGTTTTCCCAGCCACTCGTATCGAGAGACGCCGGAATATGAACGTGAGAAATAGCGATACCAAACATGGCAAGTATCATACCCTCTTGGAGCCCAAATGAATGAGTGATGTCGTTATCAGCGTCTTCAAGCGGAAATGTGTCTTTAAATCGCAGGCGAATATGGGTAAGGAATGTTTTAGTTCAATAGTACCTGTGTCGGACGAAACCTCGGCATCAGATCTTTTGTGGCCCTGCCAAAGGAAATGAAATGTCTTAAGGCAAATCGGCCACTGCAAATGGTAGATGTCTTAGTGGACAGTTTGCTGGTTCGATGTCGCAGTTGAAGTATGAAAAGGAACAGCTGTAGTAATCATACGTGTACTTCGTACAGAAAGAGTGGGAGATGCAGAAAGTCAATCCCGTGACAAGGCTGAAGCCAAAATGAATATCAACAACGGTGTGGCTTGGCTACTCAAGAGGACAAAAATCTACCCCTCGCTCACTCGAAGCTCACTTAGCGCCTACCGCTTTAGCGCGCGAGCTAGGTGAGCAGGGGTGAGTGTGATATTTCGGCAAGTCTTTCCCTATTAAGCATAGCGCTAGGGCTTCGTCGTAGCCTCGCTACGAGCTTCCCTTATATAATTTAGATATTGTCGACGTAGATCTATATAGTATAAGATATTTTCATCGAGAAAATATTAATAAATTCTATTACGATTATATTTAATAATAATATAAGTTAAATCTTATTAAACGATTCGTTAATTTCTTTTATCTTATCTTATTCTTATTATATACGAAAATCGAAATTATAATAAATTAAAAAGATTTAATATTTAATAATAATATTAAAATTATTTCGTTTAAGATAAAAATAATAAAAGTTTATTTATTAATAAAAAAAGTTAATATAAAGTTATTTTATTCTTTTTATTTATATATCGCGAATTTATTATATAAAAAGTATTTTTTTAAGATAAGAATAAAATAGCGACGATATATCTACGGGTCGGAAAGGTGTGATATATTTGATGGTATGGGATCAGTTTTTCGAATATCATATCGAAAGATATAGAATATCCCATACTCCCATTGGGTTTTTAATAAACATATTACGTAATATTTTTTTATATTCTAAAAATACGTAAAAAGCTTAAGCGAAAGGTTATGTAATTATAAAATTCTATAAATAGATTAAAAAGATATAATTTTTTAAAAAAAGTTGAAAAAAAGTTGAAAACGACTATGTTCAACAAATACCACACCTTTCCAACCCATAATTCTAATAATTATCTAAGTTTAAACCTCTATAATTAATACTTTAATAACTATCTAAGTTCAAATCTCTATTTTAATTATAATTCTAATAATTATCTCTAAAGCCCTTTTTTCTAGATAGCTCTCTAACGTTAATAATACTCTAATATTCTCTAAAATTTTCTTTTTATTCTTTTTTTCTCGATAAGAATAGCGCTCGCAATTACGAATAATATCGTAAACTCATATAAGTCTAACTCTTCTCTTTTAGTTATCGATAATATTATAAAGATACTTAAAAATATTTCTATATCTTTATTTAAATCTTTTAACGTTAAGAAGTTATATAATTAAAAGAGATTTAAGATTCGATTTAAATCGATAAGAAAGTCGTAATAATTAAAAGCTAATAGTAAGTTTATAGAGTAAATACTTTTATTAATATTAATATTATTTCTAAGCTCGCGCGTTATAAGAGATTCGTACGGGTCGGAAAGGTGTGGTGTTGAACATAGTCATTTTCAACTTTTTTTAAACTTTTTTTAAAAAATTATATCTTTTTAATCTATTTATAGAATTTTATAATTATATAAGCGTTCGCTTAAGCTTTTTACGTATTTTTAGAATATAAAAAAATATTACGTAATATATTTATTAAAAACCCAATGGGAGTATAGGATATCTTATATCTTTCGATATGATATTCGAAAAACTAGTCCCATACCATCAAATATACCACACCTTTCCGACCCGTAGAGATTCGCCGTATATAAAAATCGACGAATTTAATTATATTACGAAAAGCGTTTATTTAACTAATAAAGAAGATTCTAAGACTTATTAAAAAGAAAGATTTTCGAATTTAATTCTCTATTTTAAGCGTACTTTAAGAATTAATAAAAATTAGAATTATCTTTAAATTAGATAATAGATCTTATCTTTCTTATTAAGAAGTAATTATAATTAACTCTTATATAGTCGCGTAATTATACGCATTTCACGTAAAAAGAGTTACTTTATAAGCTAAAAATATATAGCTTATTCGTAGCTTACGAAATAAGATAACTATCTATTAATTTAAATAAAACGTATAATAATTAGAATTATAACTAGAATTCTAAGATACTCTTAAAATTAATTATTATAATTTATATAGCTAGTAATTTCTTTAATTAAGAGATTAACACTATTTATATTAAGTGCGAGAAGTTTAAAATTAGCGAATATATTATTATAATCTTGAATAATGAGATCGTACGCTCTTCTCGTATTTATCGCATTAAGATCGAGCTTAAAACTTATCGTAGCGAAATTATAATTATTCGACTAGAATAATATTAATTCTAATAGAGATAATTATCTTATATTATTATATTTAAAGTATCTACCTTAGATATAACTAGTTATATTATAATATATAACTTTTTCTCGATAATTAAAGAATATATACGAAGATAATATAATATCGAAGAAGATATATTCTAAATAGATTAGCGATAATTAGAATAATAATTAGATATATATAGATATATTAAAATTATAAATAGATACATATATTCTTTTCTAAAATAGCTCTTTAAATTCTTATAATCTAGCTTTCTAAGCTTACGTAGCAGAGATCTATTAGTCTTTCGCCACACGTTCTATATATTAATAAATAAACGTATCTACGGGTCGGAAAGGTGTGGTATCTGTTGAACATAGTCGTTTTCAACTTTTTTCAACTTTTTTTAAAAAATTATAT
>JANQBS010000321.1:0-40140 GCA_033085395.1 Xanthoparmelia taractica | reverse complement strand
CGTTGGGACGGCCCAATCAACTATCTACAGTACTGCTTGGTCCCGATGTGTATGCCTTCATGAATGAGAACACTAACCTCACTTCGGACCGGCGTCGCGCTCCCTGACGCTATAGAGGTGTTCATTTTCGACGAGCCCCATCCAGCGCCAACACTGCACATTAGAATCTCTTGTGTGGAATTCTGAGGGGATCGCGGTTTTAGGATGACTGCCCCGATAGCTGTATCATTAAATGGGAGCTCAACCCATCGTAAACGATACTCGCCTAGCCCACCGACTGTATTAAAGATGTCGAGTTTGGTAAGGTTATGAAAGACCGTGAGACCTGCACGAGTAAAGTTACCAGACGCTAACGCTTTGACAGCCTGCACACCAAGTGAAGAATAAGCAGGAAATACCACAGGAGCGGTATCAGACGGTCCGCGTATAGTATCGTAGTAGCAGACCACGCTAGTGTAAGGTTGATAGTAATCAGTTGTAATACTGTGCACAGCGTCAAGCTGATTTAGTACTGAGCCATGACCTTTTGTGCTAGTATTGGACATTGCGATACCCCACAGGATCCCCGTAGTAGTCAGAGCGTCGGCGACTGCAACCTGCTGTGTGGTTGCAATCCAGGAAGTGAACATGGGACTGCCTTCATCTGTGGTGGCGATTAAGCTAGTTAGCTGCCGAAGTGACGATCTGCCCGTAATCTCCACTGCGGCTGGTATTTCAGCTCCATAATACACTGCATCGTTCCTGGGTATCGAACGTGCGGTAAGATCCATTGTCTCTTGAATAGCTTGCCAGCCGCTAGAAGGACAATCAACGTCGTATGTCACAGGGTCCCAAGATAGGCAATCGGTTGACACTAGAGAGCCGTCCGTACTAATTGACTATTAGCACATCGAAAACGTCTAGTAAGGGTCAAAGAACTTTTAACTAACCGATCCGGCCATATATCTTGGGATGTGGCATTAAGCCAAATATCTGTGCTTCCAGCCGGCCAGTAGGCCAATCTTGGGATGAGAAGAATTGCACTTGATGGGCCGATGGTGGCTGCTAGAAGTATCGCGGTGATGATTGTCAGGACGACGCCAACTCTCCGGCGTATTGGAAGATGTTTGGAGCAAGCCGTTCCCCAAAACTCCATGGACCACAGGTAGCTTGCCTGCGAAATGTGGAGAGCAGAGAAAAGGGCTCCAAACGGAAGACCTTGACCCAGAGATAACTCATACCTGATACATGTAAACATCTTAAGTCCTTTGACTTACATCATTCTTACCATATATATGTGAATACAACCGCAGCCAGTGATGCCTGTGCCGCCATTTCGTGGATTTTGGCCCCAAATTGATAGTAGGCTATGTTTCGGATGGTTGCTCCGACAAAGTAGGTGTTCCAATTCAAGATTATCTCCCATAAGGCGACACCCAACGGAGCAATGTGGATAAGTGCTCGTAAACATGCAATTGACCGGCTTTGGTGAATCGCAACTTTGGTGGGTTCGTCAAAGCCTTTTCCTATGGAAAGATTTCGCAGTGACCTCAGACCGGCCATTATGATGCTCAGGCCGAGGATACGGAACAAGATCTTGAACCCTTTTTGGAGGCCGGACCAACAAGCTCTCAGAACTTGGCGTGGCTTCATTTTCTCTTCACTTCTCTTCACTTGCTGCTTGCCACAATTAAGCCTTCGAGTTCGTGAAGGCAAATCGCCTACAATTGGGCTGCCCCCAGCGTTGTCAATCAAAGAGTTATTTTCAAGGCGTTTTCAACAATCAAAAATTCTTGTCTTAAACATGACTTTTGGAAACAAGAGAATAAAAGGCAGACCGAAGGTTTAAATATCTGGAAGTTGAGCTGCCTGAAACGAACGCGTACTACTATGCAAGTCAGCTACCAAAATTAGAACATTCAGCCAGCGTGCCCAACATGAGGTGTGTCCTCGGTCGGCGTAAGGTTGATTCGCCGAAATTGCGACTTCGTTTGCATTTCTTTAGGGTAATCAACCAGTAGCATTCGAGAGCACCCCCTAGCCTCCCAGGCGGAGAAACGACATATGTCCTCTTATTGCAGCTACATGCATGTCTGCGCCAGCATTGTGCTGTAGAAGATTGAAGGATAAGACAAAATGGCCAATGGTAGCATGCCGAAAAGATATATATGCAGACTGAACGCCCGTGTATGGCAAAGTATGCTGCGGGCGATCGAATATAATTAGAAGCTCAAACAAGCCTTGATCTGCTAGCATCGTACTCTTTGCAGGCAGCCTGACGTCTCTCCATCATGTATGAGGAATCCTTTGGGATTCTCCTTTGGCTTTTCGAGGAATATGCAACAAAAAACTTGAAAACTGCTTGGTGGGCTTCGGTTCCGGCTCGTTGACGCCACGTTGCATGCATACGGCTGTGCCACCAAGAACCGAGCCTCAGACTGGAAATGCAAACCGTGGCTATTCGAATTCGATGAATTCAGCCTTGTGCTTGTATAGCGCGATGAGAGTGATAAGAGCGCTCTCAAGATTGCCAGTCAGCGAATTGCGCAGCCAGGCGCCCAAAACAGTAATCTTCGCGTCACATTCCGCCGACAATAGAATCATTTGACAGTTAACATGTTGCTGAAAATAGGACATAAAGTGAGGCTTGGAAAGTTGGGATCGCATTGTGCAGTCCGATGTATGGGAAGGTGTTCATCGTTGTAACCATTATGCCATTATTCATAGATAGAAGACGAAACGATGAGTATCGAAATACTTAGAGGCGCTAATCTTGAGGCTTTTCTCCGGATATTGAATCTTCTACAATCCATCCGATCGTGGTTGGTGTGTGCCTCGCTGTGTCCTGGACTTACATGTCGTGAGATGTGAAACACTAGAAATGGGAAGTGCGATCTGTAAGCCTTCACCGTACATTTTGCAAATCTACAAAATTCTAGGGCTAGCTAGGATCTCACCGGGATTGAGCGTAGAGAAGGACCGAGGATTGGAGCGCCTCCACCTAGTGTGACAGGAAGTGGGCGCGGGGCTTATATTCAAAACTCTGTCCACCGTGCTTCATGCAGGAGAATACGCCCTGCTGGTATGTATTATATGTAGCCCAGACCGCTGTGAGACTGGGCCTTCGAGTATTGGTACACCGTTCCTTCGCCGTATATTTGTGTTTCTCTCAAGATCAAAGTTAGCTACCGATCGTGATGAGCATTCTTGAAAAATTAAACGTGTGGTATCTGTTGCCCTTTTGTGCCACACACAAGATATGATGTCGGTGACAGGCAAGTTTAGAGCTTCCCGTTGGTTTTAAGAAGCTGCTGATTTCCTTTGCTGGGCAGCATCAGCAAAGCATATCGCCGATGGTGGTCAACCAAGCGGAACAGCGGTATCATCAGCGAGTGTGGCAGTAGCAAAACCTTCAAAGTCAATCTCCCCAGAAACAGGCGCTGTCCTCGTTGCGGTTATTGTCCCCAGTGTTGTCATTGTCATCGTTTTGTTTTGTTTCTTTCAGATACAAAAACATTGGAAAATGCGCCAAGCACAAGAGAGAGCAGCTGTGACAATAAGCGCTGGAAGTGAGTCCAGCAACCAAACAGAAAGCATGCAGATATATCTACAGAACAAAGCCGAGTTGAGCGCCGAGCGGAGAGGTTCTGAGATTTCACCAGAGGAGACTTTTGAATTGATGGACAATGACCAATATCAAGAGCTGCCGGGGGAAGAGCTTCAACAGCCTAAACCTTCATTTGGAGAGCGACATGAACTGCGCGGTGAAGAACATGCCGTCGAGCTTGATTCCTCACCGAGCCGGCAGAATCTTTACAGATACAGCTTTGACGTACCCAACTTTGGGGACCTAAAGCAGTCAGCTCTGACGCTGCACGACTTGGCGTGAAGGAGAAAGCATACGAAAATCGATATTATCTCGGCTTGCTACCTGTCTCGAGTCTGAAAGTGCGAGTTGGCGAATCCATCGGAGGTTACAATGCATTCGTGGACGAGGACTCGATCCGGTGCCATCACGTTCTCGACGGTTGCATATTGTGAAGGCTGGACCTCGATAAAATGGTGTGATTTAAGCCTAACAAACCGTCAAAAGGACTGCCACACGACCATGGAAGCACCAAGGTGGAGAAGCCTCGTCCCGAAGCATTTGTTATATCCTTCCCAGCTTCGACTACGGCGTCTGTTGCGAGACTATTGTACCAGCCAACCTTTCTGCAGCGATAGTTGATAAAGAAAGGTGGTCGAAGGGCTGTGCGGGGAGCTCCAATCAGAGTGGATAGATGATGAAATGTAGTCAGATCATAAAGCTTTGCGGTGTAACTCGTCAACAATGAAAGAATCATATAGCAGCATGTATTCTCATCTAGGAATATGGAACGGACGAAGAGGAGGGTGTGTTCTCGTTCGTCTGATAGAATATCAGACTGGGATTTCGTTCCCGCTCAGCCCTAACCGTTCGGGTTAGTGTTAGAAGGGTTTCGCACCCAATTGAACCGAGGATTATAGTTGCGTACAATGTAATTGTTGTAGGCCTCTTTCAGGCGGCTTGGAAGCGAGACGATACATGCGGGTGGTATGTACAACACCAATGCGACTACGTAGTCGCTGCTTGGGGGTTCATGAGTATGATGTCGATGGTGGCTATTGAGCTCATTTAGGGGCGTGTATGTGAGGTGTCCTACGTAATATGCCTGTCAATAGTGGGCCACTGTATTCGAGCTGGGGGATGCACTCGAAATCTGACATGCTGGTGTTATATAGAGGCTATGTGGGCTATCGGGTACTCTAACGTCGCGGTGCTGTCTAAGTGCGTATAAAAGAAAGATGAAACCCTCCTACCATCCCGGCGCCTATAGCATATGCCGTTACTCGTGGTACTTGAAATCATTATCCTCTTCCTCCTCATCTGCCAGCACAAAGTCATCTTCGTCAAGGGGTCGCATGTCTGCATCGTAGCTCCGCCTCTGTTGCTGCTCGTACGCTTTGACCATGCCTTCGCGCTCATTGCCTTCTCGCATCTCCTCATGTCCCGCTGCCCCGTTCGCTAGCGTCGCTGCTCCGGCGGTCATTGTGGAAGCTGCAGTGCCGGCTTTGTGCACCAGCCATCCGGTGTTCGCGGCAAACCACTGGTCGATCTGTTCGAGACTCTTGCCCGCGGTCTCGACGATGAGGAAGTAGATGATGGGGACGAAGGAGGCGTTCAGGATTGCGTAGAGCAGGTAGAGACCCCAGTGGAGGTAGTGGATGCCGATTGGTGTGGTTTGGACGACGACGTAGTTGAATAGCCAGTCGCAGGCTGTGGCGAGTGCGGCTCCTTTTGTACGCATGCTTAACGAGTTGATTTCGGCCGGGTACAGCCAGGGCACGGCAACCCAGCCGAAGCCGAAGGCGAGGAAGTAGAAAGTTATGAATACTGTGGCTACGATGCCGGGGATGTGGTGGCCGTTGTCGTGGCTGATTTCTGTGCTGATGGCGATGCCGAGGAATGAGATGGCCATGGCTGCCGCCATTGACATTAGCAGGGGGCGCCGACCTAGGCGTTCGATGAAGAAGAGCGAGGCTGCGGTGGCGAACATGTAAAGTACCGCGATACCGGTGGATAGGATATGGGAGGCGAGTTCGGGGAGGCCCACGCTTTTGTGGAGGACAAGGGGAAGATAGTAGCAAAGGACGTTGATGCCCGTGAGCTGTTGGCTGTGGAGCGTTGGCACAAACCCGTAAAGTAAAACTTGAGCAGGAAATTATCTTACCAAACTTGAAGTAGCATCCCCAATAAAAGTCTTCGCGTTGCTGGACCACCTCTGAAAATCTGTGACCAGGATGCTTGAACGGCCATTTCTTGGCGGACCGAATCTCGTATTCCTTTGAATTCGCGCTCTACATCATGCTCGCTCAGACTGGCGAGGATGGTCTTCGCTTCAGCATCTCTCCCTCTCGCCAGCAGCCAGCGAGGGGACTCTGGTAAAATAGGCACAAGAACCAGTATGATGACGATGAAGATGAGCTGAATACCCAAAGGGAAGCGCCACTGGGCTTCTGTTGTAATCCTGCTAAAGGCAAGAGTGATGATGTTAGAAATGACGAAGCCCATGACGTTTACCACCATCTCCTTGACTACGGCTTTGCCTTTGGCATCTTGATGAGACGTCTCGACATGCCAGACAGGTGCCGTTGCAGTGTTACCACCGTTGCCTATGCCAGCGATAAACCTCCCCCAAAGCAGGTGATTCATGGAATGCGCGCCAGTCTGCAGCAGTATTCCACTAGTCATGATGATGGTGAATATAACAAGCATACGTTTCCTCCCCAGCCACTCTCCCACCACAAGTGTCAGTAAAGCGCCGGCAAAACATCCCAGATCGTAGATACTCGTCACAAAGCCTGTCAAAGATGGTGATGGATGATGGAAATACTCTTGGAATTCCTGACCAACAATGATACCACCGAAAACTCCTTGCTCATAGCCGAACAGGGTCATGACAGTGCCCGCTGCGACGGAGATGAGAGTGTGGAGTCGAGGAGCGGTGAAGCCATACTTTGGTCGAGGTCTAGAGCGCGATTCTTTGACGGAGTCAGAAATATCAAACGAGTTCAAGCGGCGCGTCTCGTCGTCGTCGTCGATGGGCTGGTAGGACATGTTCGATTGACTCTACGGAGGTCGCGACAAGGAGAAAATGCGTCTTGATATGCAGCTTTCTCTCATGGCAATAAAATCGAGAATGTAAGTACAGATGTATATGTTTTCGAAGCGAGACAATAACTTGGATAATGCTGGATGAACGGGGTAGAGTTGATATCGCGGTATGCAGTTGAGACGCAGCTGCTGGTAAAGTGATCAGGGGCCGGACAGACGAAAATAGAAAGGTTCGGGAGCTAGCGGCACGAATGAACTAATCTAGCTTCTTAGAGCCTAGCGTCATATGGAGCTGAGGACCCAGCCCTAACCCTATGTCGACTGCGCGGAACAAGATTAAACACAGACAGCTGCTAACACGCATCCTTCTTGTGGGCAACGTACAACATAGCTGGCTGCATTGTATGAGAAGTTCTGCATCTGATGCCTTTCATCTTCTGACGGTATGGTAAAGAACACCGTCATTTAGACAGAGGTCAGAATCAAAAATGTCCTTGTTGACAGGCAGCTCAGGCTTCCTTCTGAACGACAAACTTACGCTCCGGATACATCCCTAGGACACTACGACTGATGCTCAACTATGTAAGCTTGCAGCTCTTGACCATTTCCTTGTCGATTCACACGTTTTGTGTTAAAGGCTTTGGTTACTTGTACCAACTCACATATCGCTAAGTCCTCAGCCGTACTCAGCGGAACTAATAGATCAGCTGCCAAACTACGGTAGGGTGTGACTGCCACTTTTGGGAAAGCCATCCGAGCTGCAACGGCATTCGCTGCTTTAAGAACGCAAGGCTCGAACGTAGTTGATCTTGTGTCAAAGCGGAGGATTTTCTGTTCATGTTGTGTTTCAGCGCCTGAGACTCGCGGAAAAGATAGTATTCGCCAGTATTTAAGCCTACCTGATCTTCTTTTTGCCAGTTTAGTGGACCACCAGAAATTTCGCGGTCAAAGTAAACAGTGTCACTTTCGACCATTCCTCTGCATTTAGTATCCAAGATGGCATGCTGCCTCTTACTCACGCTTCTGCCACCTGAGCTCCGTCTTCACATCTACAAATACCTCCTACGCTCAGAAGGGACTGTGCGACCAAAAACGTCCTCGCCGGCTGAATACAAGTCCAAAGCAGCAATCCTTGTAACCTGCCGCCAGATCTAAAACGAGGCGTACCCAATACTCCTCTCTATCAACACATGGGTGATCAATCCTATTGATGACCTTCCCTGGCTTGGTCAAATAGGTGTGCTGGGTCAGAGCGCATTGCGCGAAGTAATCGTTGTGCGTAAACAGAATATTAACTGTGCGCGTCTTGCGCAGTTTTTCGACTTTCTTTCTGGCTGCAGGCAATTGAAGCTCATCATTCGCTCACATTACTGGGAGCTGCGTGAGTCATTACGGGGCGGCACCTTCAAGTACATGCATGGGTTCACCAAGGCCCCTGTGGCCCTGCCAATGTGTCCGGAACATGCACACCTGCAATGGTCGGATGATCTGGTAAACCGAACCAGTAAAGACCTTGTGGAACAGCTCATGTCGGCGTGTCTAGAAGACTGCAAGATGCATGTAGGCAGACCGGCATCCCATACTAAGAGTACAGTACACGTGGTTCTCATCAACGACTGCCTTATGTGTTGGTACGAATCCCACTAGAGAAGTGGTACGTCTATTAACTTGGTGGCAGGAAAGGAAGTATTTCAGAGTTCTACAAGAGAATAGCTACGGAGGCCAATCGACTTCTTAGATATGTGGGAGATTTATCTGGGATTGGCTAGGCGAATCTGGACACAACTTGATGAGCCCATGTCTAGAGGACGCATTGGGCACAGCGGTTGAGGACAGGATGTAATGGAACCTTTAATGCGATTGTATGCTGTCCAAAAGACAAAGGACCGTGCCACAAGGGTCTAGGTGCATGGACTCTTCTTTGACATCGACAGTAAACCCCAAAGTAATGTACACAGACTTTAATAGTTACAAATTTGGAATGCTCCAGCGACAGAAGAACGCTATAGCCCCGACAGAGATCATGTTGAATGAACAGTCATCTACTAATAATAAGCCCATATGAACAATGCTCACGGCTGGCCTGGGTGCTCAGAGCACGCCGCGGGCATCCTATGGGTCAGATTGTGAATCGCACTAGTAATTGAGTCGCCCACGGTTACAGAACAGGATCCACTAGGACACAGTCCTCCTGTAGCGCCTTCTCCGACTTCTGCCTATACCGACCCAGCGCCATCATGGGGAAATAGTGCGAGTAATACGAATAGCCCAGGTAAAAGAAGTTCGGAAACCCCGTACCCGTGTACTCCCTCTCCGGCCACGTCGCTCCACCCGCCCTCGTCTTCGTCTGCGTGGAGACTAGGTACGCTATACTCGCCCTCACGGCTTCGTCGCTGCACGGCAAATGAGCCAGCAGCGCCATCGCCCCCCACGCCGTCTGCGACGCGGTCGGTTTGCCGTGTCCGGCTAGCGTGGGATCTTTGTAACTGCGCAAGTCTTCGCCGAAGCTGCCGTCGGTGTTTTGCACCAGTTTGAGCCATCTTGTGGCGGAGGCGATGAGGGGTGGTACGGTGGGGTTGTGCGTGGTGTGGTAGACGAGACCGCAGATCACGTTGCTGGTGCCGTAGATGTAGTTGGAGCCCCAGCGTCCGTACCAGGATCCGTTGGGCTCTTGGGTCCTGGCGAGGTAGTTTATGCCGCGGAGGCAGGCGAGGTTGGTCTTTTGCAGGAGCTCGTGGGGGGGACTGGTTTTGCGGAGGATGTGGAGGAAGAGGCCGAAGGCTTCGAGGACCCGACCGGTTACGTCGGCGGTGGAGGGGTCGAGGAGGGAGTTCATGTCCGAGAAGGGGATCTTGTTGAGGAAATTCTGGTTGTTTTCGTAGTCGAAGGCTGCCCATCCTCCGTCCTTGTTCTGCATGCCGAGGCACCAGGAGACTGCTTTGATGACGTGGGTCGATGACGCCGAGGTGGGGTCTTGTTTGAGGAAGGCGATGATGGTAGCGGCGGTGTCGTCGACGTCGGGGTACCAGGTGTTGTGGTACTCGAAGCTGAAACCGCCGGGGGTGAGGTTGGGTTGGTGGATTCTCCAGTCTCCCTCCGGTCCGAGCAGCTGGCGGTTCTTAATCCATGTGACTGAGTTAATAAGGCGCTCGTCGTTGCTGGGAACGCCGGCATCACAGAGTGCAATGGTCATGAGGACCGTGTCCCACACTGGCGACACGCATGCCTGCATACGCTTTCCGCTCTCTGAATCTTGCCACGCAAAACGTTCCACGGCTTCCAGACCACGAATAATGCAGCTATCTGTCAAGCTGAAGCCTTCCAAGCTCAGAGCGAGAAGCCCGACATGCATGGGTGGGAAAATTCCAGCCCAGTCTCCAGTTGCTTCTTGGTGCTCAAGGATCCATTCAACGCATTTTCGCCGTGCATGGTCACGCAATGGGAAGTAGCGAAGGCCGCCAAGCTGATAGATGACTTTGTCAACGATCGTGAACATCATTGCAACTATGTCCGTCTTCAGTGTATTTGCCATTGGCGCAGTATACGGTACAGCTTTCATAACAGGATTGAGCCACAACTCGTCCAAGAAGTCATTGTCGGCTGATCTTCCATTCGGCAGACTGTAGATAGGTCGATGGTGGCTGAGGATAAGTAAAGGGATGATGGTGCTACGAGCCCAGGATGAGAAGCTATAGATGTTGATGGGAGCCCAGGAGGGCATGAGAATCAGCTCGGCAGTTAGCTCCGGTACTGCTCTCCACGGGAAGAGACCGAACGTGGCGAGATATATACGAGTGAATATGCGCACTCTGGCAACACCGCCAACGGACCTTACAAAGGAGCAGGCTCGCTGCATTGTTGATATTTTGGTGGAGACGCCAAGGATCTTGAGAGCAAGGTAGGCTTCTGTGGTAGTGGAGACGTCACCGGCGTAGTTGGGTGCGATTGCCCATGATCCATCAGGGTTCTGACATGAGAGGAACCATTGGCAAAGCGCTTCGCGGTCACGGTCGAGGGACTTCGTAAGCCCAAGAGCCTGGTATAGCATAACATACTCTGCGGTGATCGTTGCATTGGTTTTTAGCTCGCCGTACCAGTGGCCGTCGTCGTGGATGTCATCCCAGGCGTAGTCGGCGGCAAGGCTGAGAGCTTTTACGTCCATGGTCTTGAAATTAAACTATCAAGACGCGAGCAGGAATACAGAAGGCACTGCAGGTCATTGAACAACATCATGAAGGGAGGAGCAATGGGGGGTTCTTGTTAGCAGCCCGGGAGATTCGCCATTCGGCCAACAAACCTGGCCCTGGGGTTGTCTGCACCTCACGCTCAGACACCCCTACTAGGCTGTTCATTCTGACAATTCTTCACAAGATGGCGGGATTTGAATCTCTCTAAGTGGTGTCATTGAGGAAGCTGAACGTCCATACAACGCAGGCTGGGAGAAAGTGCTACAGAGACTGTCCACCAATTGGGGCATGAAAGTAATAAGACCTTGCATATGTTCTCGTTTTGCTACTGCCCGAAAAGTAGAGCATTGTCTCTATTGGTTTCGGGGCATTTCTGACTCCTGTACTGTGCAGGAGCATTGCTCAATCGGCCTTGAAGTAGCCATTCGGATTGTAGGATCATGGGATGGTGTATGTTGTATCTTATGATCTAGCGGCTGTCCTAGATGGATACGCACATGCGGGGATGAGATGAGCGATCTTATGAAGTATCACTAGATCTGCTTTAGCTTGGTTCCGGTGAATAACTGCGCAGGGGTAGATTCAAGTTTGGCGGGGGCAGAAACGGATACGCTCAACATATGTTCAATTCCTATGTCCGATGAGATCTTTGTCTATGCTAGCTGAGTATATCTCACCTTTACCTATATGCTGAACTTATACCTGGATTATCAAGGAACAAGAATCAGAATAGAAGAGGTCTCTTCTATAGAAACCCTCGAAAGGTCTTCGAAGACCAGTCAGACTAGCGTTCAAGTCAGGAGGGCTAGACGCATCAGTCTCGAAATCTGGTCTACTTCCGATGACTTGCATATGTCTAGTATATTTTTACCCCTGCCAAATTTTTGTCTACCCCTGCAGGCTTGACAGAAAAGCCCGCAACCGTTTAAAGATCGACACGATTTTTGCAACACTGCCAATAAGTAACTATAATCAAATGAAAATCCTGTATGTAACAACTGCTTAAAGTATGTGAACGGACAAAATTATCCGCGTGTTCTTGATATAAAATCTCTTCCTTTGGTACATACAGTGCAGTGAATTTCAGTACGGGCCTTTCTGCCACCTGCGTATGCCAAGCTATGCATGTGCCCGTTCCTGGAAGTGCTATGCGCTTCGATCGACCCCGACACCGAATCTATCCCGGACGCTTTAGAGGCTGTCGGGTATCGGAGATCTCTAGGGTGCTTATGCAGCAACGCAAGTCTCATCTCGACATCGAGATTGCGCGATGTAGGCAAGATCTCACGGGGTAATACCGACGGTAGCCCCATAGTCGTGTAGATCTAGTGTTCCTCGGGGCATTTCATCAGTTTCGGGGTACAATTACCCCGGGGTGCAATTACCCCGGGGTATTGCGACAAATTGGGAGGCGGGGGTGGTCAGGCCGCTGTGCTCCTGCAGCTCGCAGAACGTTGCATACAAGACTTGCGCAAACTAGATCCTTCAACTTCTAGCGCTAAAAATTGAGCCCCCTGAATTTCTCATGTATCTTTCTTGGTATTCGTCCCTTGAATTATGCCATCCTTTTAACGTTGTAGCTATCGCCTTTGAAGGTAGAATCATAATCCCCTTTCTTTCATGCTCAAATCAATAAAGTAGAAAAATGTCGTCCAGTGGTAATAGAATAGTCGCGATATATAAATAAGTATACAAGAATTTTCTTCATCTTCTATGAATACTATCGCGTTTTTAAAAATAAATACTTTCAATACTTGCTTAGTATACTCAGTCTCGAGAATCCCATACTTAACTCGATGTAAGTTATATAGTTATTTCGTTTTATTTTTCTATTTTTCAATGAAAAAAATCAAACCCCGCATACACTGACTGTTAATTTTATGGCCTTAGATGAATTCCACATCTTCTGTCTAGAGATCCGGCCCCTCACAATTATTCTACACACCTTTGCTTCTCAAGAAACACACTCAGGTTAGATCAAACTTCACAATGGAGCCTTCCAGCTTTGGTGTGATCCTAATGTCGCTGATTACCTTCGTCTGGCTCGTCTACTCGACAATTGTCACATCCAAAATGCCGCAGTCTCTACCTTGGGCTGGAGTCCGCAAAGAGGTCTTATCAAAGACAAGAGCGAACATTCGTGAGTTGACGGCTGGGTTGCGCACCCTCAAGATGGGCTACAAACAGGTCTCTGCAAGCATTCCTATCACAGTGGCGGTCCTAACGGCTCTCGTGTATAGTTCAATAAACAGGGACTGCCTTATGTAATTCCAGACCCTGGATTTCGTCCCATTGTCATGGTGCCTCAGGAACACTTGATGTGGATAAGCGAGCAGCCCGAACATATGTTGTCGCTTCGCAAGGCACAGGTACCTTTTTTATCCCTCCTCAGCTATTCTTTTTGGACTTCGTTATAGGTTCAATCGCAAGAGCTCTTTCGAGACTTGACTATATGTTCTTGATGATTTCTTTCCATGGCAGAACCCCACCCTTGAAAATGTACGGACTCCTGAATTGCCGTAGGTGGGCCGATTCGCGATCGAGTACCTATTGCCCGGTTTCGACTTCAATCATGACGCCTTCATAATGCGCGCCGCCCGCAAGGACCTCACTCGCAACCTCGGTAAAATGCAAACAGCCATGGTTGAAGATATCCGCTCTACCATCGACGAAGCATGGGGACTAAATACCGAGTCCTGGAATGAAGTCAGAATCAAGGAAGGCATGGATGCCTTCGTCTTCAGGTCTACTACTCGTGCCATTGTTGGCTCGTCCCTCTGCCGTAACGAAGGGTATATCCGCTACTCAATCGGTTTTGCAACCTGGATGGGCGTCGTCGCTCTCCTGGTAGGACAGTATATTCCACGGCTGTTGAAGCCTTTCTTCGGATATTTGGGAGCTGTGCCGGTTTATTATCGCAAGCAGAAGGCGTTCAAGTTCCTTCTACCTGTAATTCGAGATCGTATTGCCAACATCAAGCGTAAGAGAGCTGACCCATCTTTCGATTTCGAAGAGCCAACAGATGTCATTACATGGATTACTCGAGCTATGTTGGACGATGCCGAGACCAAGGACAATCCACCCGAATGGATAGGTACACGCATATTGTTTCTTGTAGGTCAATTTATGCTAGTCCAGCTCGGGCTGGGCAAAGCCTTAAGTTCTTCAGGAACAGAACGGAAGCTGATACTCTGATATAGACTCTCGGCGGAATGCATACGACAATCATGACCGCCAATAACATTTGGCTTGACCTTGTCAGCTCTAATCCCGAGTCCAGATTCTGGGAGCAGCTCCGCGAAGAGGCCGCCAGAGTCTTCAAAACACCCGATGACTGGACCAATCCGGCCTCGCTACTTGAGCTCCCGCTGGCGGACAGTACCATCCGCGAGAGCATCCGCAGGAACCCCATGATTACAAGAACCATGACCCGCACTGTCGAGGCAAAAGGCGGAGTCACATTACCAAGTGGACATCACATTCCCAAGGGCACGTGGATGGCCGCAGACACTGTCCACTTGCACCACGATGATCGCTTCTATCCCAAGCCTGATGAATATAACCCTTTCCGGTTTGCAAATAAGCACGAGACCATGCTCGTCGACGCTAGTACGGGGACTCTGACAGACAAGGCTTCGATCTACCGCAAGAATGAAGGTCTGACGACTGCAAGCGATATTTCACTGGGATTTGGCTTTGGGAAGCACGCCTGGTACGTAAGCATCGCTGAGAGGCTTCCTCTTGCAGATGAGAAACGTGCTAATGGTCTAAAGTCCCGGTCGCTTCCTTGTAGCTTATCAACTGAAATTGTTGCTCGCCTACATCACCTTGAACTATGACATCCAGTATATACCTCAACGTCCTGTGAATATTGTCTTTGGAGACGGTCTCTTCCCTCCACCTTCCGCTAAGATCAAGGTTCGCAGGAGGAAGTACACTTGAGCGATTTTCTATAGGGGTTTTTGTGCCTAAGGCAGGACGCTGGATTTACGCTTGGTATTCGCTGGCATCGCTTTATCTTGGATTTCTCCTAAGTACTCTAGATGAGCATTTGGCCTATGACCGATTCGGAGGGAAGTTGATCGTTATCAGCATGCTCTGGTAAAATGCAGATAGATGAATCATGCATATTCTCCGGAAATCTCGCAATTTCTTTAGTCCCCTCGAGTAGCTGTGAGTTATGTTCTTTTTTTAGATGGTAGAAACAGTCGCGAATCACAATGACATTGGGGGTATCCCTAGGGGTTATCACTGTTTTGTACAGATGATTCAAAGTTTTTAGAGGACACACATAAGATAAACTGAGCGCCGATCTTAAAAGAAGAAGAAGAAGAAGAAGAAGCAATCCCACAGGGAGAAGGATGACTGATATATCTAGCCAGCCAGCCGGGCGGCTCGATAGCTATCGTTGTATATGTCAATGAATACTACAATTGTATAAGTAGCAGAGGACGCGCTGTTATGGGCAGCCTAGTCTAGACTACTGTTGTATTCTAGTTTAACGCGACTTTTTTTGCCAAGCCCTAAAGATCAGATAAGGTACATGAGGTAAGGTAGGATACCTTACCCATCCCATTCTATCTTAACATTACCATCACTGCAACAAGGCAGGTACTAATTCTCACTTGAATCTGCATCTCAAGCATCTTCGCCGTGATACAATTACCTACTGTCGTTGTCACTAAACCATAGATTCGATGGCTGATTTAGGTGCTCATGTGCTGGCAGCAGCACCAGCGGCTCTTCGACGCAACGGCAAGAAACCCTCATGTGAATCATGTAGGAAGTCGAAGCTCTCATGCAACCACGTCAGGCCAATATGTGGTCGTTGCCAACGTCGGCGAGCCCCCGATAGATGCGTCTATCATCCAGCTCCTATGACTAGTGGACAGCGGCTCAGCCTATCATCGACCAGTGAGCATCCACCGCAGCGTAAAGATAGAAATGGCCACCTACGGCTTGCCGCTTCTGTACTCAACCAGGGTTCAAATGCTCCCACACCGCTGCTCGAAGGTAGATTGGCAGACGCTTCGCCTCCACTTCCCGGCTTCCTTGGATCAACAAGCTACTCAGCAGTGTCTACAGAAGGGCAGAATCACATAAGTATGAAGAGTGATGATCTGAGCCGTGAGGTAAATATTCACGGCTGGCAACCGTCCAAGCTACCCACCTGGGACTCTAGCAAGGTTGAAGAAGGTGCTGAAATTTAATCACTCTTGACAGATCTTGCAAGATAAAAGCTAGCGCTGAATCGGTGGTACGAAGTCGATTGCTTATCTGCCATCACTCTGTACATTCGCGAGTGTATGGCGCTAATTCCTTCCGAACTTAAAGATAGCGACGGCCAATCAAAGTCCCTGCACGCTTTGTCACACAAATTCTTCTTGAAGACATCTACTCCATGGTCGCTAGATGCAAACATCGCCTTGCGAGATTATCCCTTGTCTTTAATAGGCGAAAATCTCTGCTGGGAGGTTGTGGGACTTATGCTCACCGCACTGGGCTTGAGCGCTATCTCAATGCACGATGTCAGTGTATATGACGAATCTGATTCCCAAACCGACTGGAAAAACTTTGCACAGCAGCTAGTACGGGTAGGGGACCAATGCATTGCGTTCTGTGAGCAATTCAGCCATCTCAAAGATACTGGGGTCACACTTATCCTGATGAATTTCATCCTACACACCCAAGTTTACGGAGATGCAGGTAAGTACACAAGCACCGAGATATCAATCGGTGGAACTTCTCTCATATGACCTGGACTACCACTGCTGGCGCAAATTAGGAGGTAGACCTAAACGTTGCACTGCTACGGTCTTCTCCGGCTGATCTAAGTTTTAGATCTTGCCACCGCCCTATTTGCCCTGGGATTGCATCATGAACCCAAACCCGATCTCCCATTATTTCTTGCAGAAATCCACAGAAAGCTATTCTGGTTCGCCTATATGTCTGACAAGAGTTTTGCGACCTTCTTCGGAAGACACCCCATGATCAACGGCAAATTCTGCTTATGCAAAATGCCTCTGGACCTGGAGGATAATCAGTTAGGTTTGGATGGTGAGGCTCTGGCTCATGCTTTGAATGATCTCGACCACGAAGGCTGGAATCCAGAATCCGGTGTGGGACGCGCGTCTTGGCTTCGAGTATCCGTCATCAGTACCAAGTTCAGAGAGGAGATACTAGAACTCTCGTTAGGGGCAGACACAAATAATCTTGGTGAACGGGCCAGGTAGTACAATAACCAGCAAATAAGGGTCAGTCACTAATCTCAATTACAGGACCCTCAAAAAAAATATGCGAGAGTCGGAAGAATCCCTACCTTTCAAATTCAGAGATTGGCCAGATCGTTGGGTAATGGAGCGCACGGTCGCTGAGAACTTTTTTCAGCTCTCCAAACGTCTCGATTTTGTCTACAATGAGTTTCTGTTGGAGAGAACGCTAGTCAAGCGGTTGCGAGTGTCACCGGCTGAGCTCATCGCTGTCTCAAGATCTTTGCTATCAGGCATGCTCACACTGACTGGACATCGCCACCGCCAAGGATATTACTCCAATGACTTTCCTTGGCTGGTAATTCTGGTATTTCAATCTAGGTGGTGTCAGAGTGCTCACTCTGTATAGATCGCATTGTATGCACTTCCACCTGCAGGAGTCCTGGCGCTCGAACTTTTGCATCACTCGCGTACCAAGCTGCAAGCAAATTACGACTTTCCACGTTCAGAAATTATCCAGAGTTTGGGCAACTTGATATCGTCGATCGACTTCATCGTTCGCCCGACCAATGGCAACTTTGTAATCTGTGGCCAAGCCAAGAAGATGCTCCAAGTTATTCTAGATACAGTGCTATCTCCTGACCCTACTCAACCCGACGTTGAACGTGCCGAGCCGGCCGCTACTCTGGAAACGCCCATTGGAGACGCGATGAACGATCATAACTGGCTTAGTAACAACCTTGATATAGACTTTTGGACAAATTTAGAGGACCATCCGCTGCTGGCATGGCCCGAGTTAGCGGAAAACCCTTAGCTTGGGACCTAATTGAATATCGTAAGCAGCTGCATAGTCAGAATCCGGAGGCAAATTGATTAAGGAGCAATGATAGAATGAAGATCGCATAGGAGAACCCACTACTGGAATTTGCGCAAGGCCGTCCCAATAAATAGACTTCCACTCTTCCTCGCTCGGCCTCCGCCACTCCTCTCAAGAAAAGAACACAAAGCGGATAGCAACCTCGCCTGCTAGAGCTGGGTCCTGGCTCACAAGGTATTAGAGCCAAGCTCATGACACATTTCTAGTCGCGCCAGCCGCCAAGGGCTACCTGCTCTTTTGTGCTGTCTTACTATAGTATAAGACAGGCTGTTACCAAACTGGCCTTATATTAAATTCTTTCCTATAATGTCCCTGCCTACTTGTACAGGTTGTCTTCTCTTTGAGCGTGCGCCTTTCCCCCCTCCCCGACGCTACCACATAATCCTCGCTTCTGCCAATGCCACACATCGTTCCCAAGCCGCCGTGGCTTCTAGCTCGGTTCATTGTTTCCGTGTTGTTCGGGACCGTCTGATCAAGCGCAGATTCCGAAGCGCACTCTGTTGATGCAAGTTCCCGAAGTGGCTTCTACTTAGCAGCTGCGATCTTCGTAAGGCAATAGCAGGTTAAGATCCAGGGTATGAGAGAGTGCAGGAGCTAAGATATTAGCAAAGAGTAATCAATGTATACCTAATGCGTCTATAGTTCAGGCGTCTTGCGACTGACTACCCAAATTCGGAAAAGGCCCGAATACGTCCTGCAGCTTGTCGAGGCTAGTAATGCACAAGTAAGCTCTAGCTGCAGCGGGGTGGTGGTGGGGTCGCCTTGCTGTTGTACTGTTGGACCGTCCACTCATCTTGTCTTTTCTCTTCATCTGTCACAGTTTGCTCTCATTAGCATAGGCTATAAGTATGGATACGATATCGCCTATCCAAATAGTTGCCATAGTCATTGCCTGCTACACTCTGTATGGAGCCATCTACCGCTTGTACTTGAGCCCCGTCTCCTCGTTCCCTGGTCCAAAGCTTGCAGCCATGACATTCTGGTATGAGTTTTACTACGATATTATCAAGCATGGAAGGTACACATGGAAGATCATGGAGCTGCACAAACAGTATGGACCAATTATCCGGATCAATCCCTACGAAATCCACATTATTGATCCCGATTTCTATGATGAGCTATATGTTGGCCACAGCAAACGAAAATCTGACTTGTGGTCGTGGACTGTAAGTTTGGTGTAGCCCTGAGCACGGTCCCCGGTGTAATGCGAAAGCACGCTGGGTTGTTGAGTGATGCTCTTACTAGGTACCCATGACTGGAACGCCAGACGCAATCTTAGCCACCGTCGACCATGACGTCCACCGCCGTCGCAGAAACGCATACGATAAATACTTCTCCAAGCAGTCGATCAGGAATTACAGCAACGTCATACAGGCGGCGGTGGACAAACTCTGCGTGAAGATGCGCCAGATTTCAGAGTCGGGCAACCCGGTAAATTTATGGCATGTATACTCCGCCATGACAGGGGATATTGTGACTGGATACTGCTTCCCAGAAGCTTACGGCCTTCTAGACGAGCCGGACTGCGGTACCGACTTACACAACATGTTCGCTTCCACCGTGGCAAATGTGCACTTGCTCAAGCGTTTTCCTTTTCTCCTTCCGCTCATGTCCAAGCTGACTCGGAATTGCCAGCCTACGATAAGTCTGTGTCTCGTCTTATGGAAGATGCACAGACATTGGTGGGAGGCGGTGTAGTGACGACTACTATGGCGCTTGCCCTCGCTACATATCACATTTTGTCGGATGAGCATGTCTTGAAGACGCTAACAGATGAGCTCGCGGAAGCGATACCTGAGCCAGCACATCCACTGCCACTGGTAGAGTTGGAGAAACTGGAGTATCTGACCGCAACGACACTGGAAACCTTGCGCTTCAGCCACGGGGCCATGCATCGGCTGCAGAGGATATCTCCTAGCCAACCTCTGCATTATCACGACAAAATTATACCTGCAGGCACACCCGTCAGCATGTCCGCTTTTCACATGCACAGCAACACAGATATCTTTCCCGACCCTTATCTCTTCAAGCCCGAGCGCTGGCTTCCGCTGGAAACAGAGGGACGTCGGCTGCAAAAGTATCTCGTCGCCTTTGGCAGAGGGTCTCGACAATGCCTTGGTATGAACCTTGGATCCGCAGAGCTGTACATGACCCTGGCTGGAGTGTTCCGAAACCTCGGAGGTAGCATGAAGATCGTTGACACTGTGAAGGAGAGGGATGTGGATATTTGTCGTGACGTTTTCACGCCTGCTGTGAGAGAAGACTCCACCGGGATCAAAGTGGTGATTAGCGAATCCAGTATTGAAGGGGCTACCTAACAGTTAGAATGTGTTTTGTACGGACCAGGAGGTTCCAAGGTCTGAATGTCGTATACGACGCATGGTGTTAGCTCCTTTGCGACTTCCTTACTCTGCGTTCTCTGTCATAGCATTTATGGCAGCAATGCCTACTCAAGGCGGCTGGATGAAGTTTGAATGAAGCTTTCCAAGCGGCCGATTTTTGTACACTCCTTCACGTTCACATACCTGACACTACACTATTTACGCCCAGCAAGAGGAACACCTAGCAGGTGCTAAGCGGATACTTTGAAAAAGGCGCTGTGAGTTGCAACATCGACCGCTCGTGCAGTATCTTAAGTTACCTCATCTTATATCATGTCTGTTGGCAACCGTTGCGGATGGCTATTCTACGGCCATGACAATAAACATATTTGCTCATTAACGATCAATTCTTTATGGCCATCTCATTCCGAATGGATACGATATACGGCCCACGCACTATCCGTGCAGGCACGCAGCTATAACCCCTCAAACTTGGGTGTCAGACATCTCAGTAAGATCGCACCGGCAAAGCGCAGTAACAGAGACCAAAGCATGGTGCGGTGAGCGCCTCTCTTGCGGCTGTCTTGGAGATCACATACCATATTGCAATCGCCATTGGAAGATCCTTGAAAGTCTGTATTTATTTAGTAGCCCCGATCAAGGCAAGGTCGTCATCCAATTAACGAACTAAGTGGATATGTCACGGGCCGCTGATGTCAACGGGCTCCAAATTCTCTCAAATTGCGCCAGCTCTATTCTGATAGGAGGTTGAGGCATCTCGCTTGAAGCTTTTAGGCTCCGCAGACCTAGTGTCTTGCTCAAGGAGTGATAGAGGGTTGACATTCAACTTTCATCATCTCATTCACAACCATCTACTGTTCTTGGGGGACAAAACTGCTCCACTGAAGACAGACGAGAAAGCCCGCTCTTCACCATGAAAGCCTACATTTAGGAATACGAAGTGTTTAAGCTTCGAGCGAGCTATCTGGAAAGCCTTGCATCTTCGTACAGGAAGAGTCGCACCGACTATGGTGGAGTTGGGAGGAGATTGCCAGCGCCCAAATGTTGCGTAAAGCTACTAACAAGAAATGTGGGGCATCCGGGTTCTACTAGCGAGCCTTTCCTGCTCTATTCTTCTCAAGCCAGCCGTTATAGCGAATGTCCAGTTTTTCCCGCCTTTCGCCCGTCCTATGGAGCTCTTCAAAAAATGGCTTGTTGCTACGGACAGTGTCGCTCGCCACTGACAGGTTGTGGCACCAGCGAACGGGTTATATGTCAAAGTCTAAACCGTTAAGTGTCTTCGGCCACAAGTCCGAGCACAGTCACACTTCACCATCTTTCTCACACCACTGTACACTGTGGAAGCCATTGCATCTCACTTGCTACTATCGTCCTGTCATGACGGAGGAGTGGCTTTAGATCTCCACCCTCGTCGTTTGATAGTCCACCTTTCCACTCCGGCAATGTTCCGATCGACCCGTCATCCAATATCCTCCTCGCCTATAAGAGCACCCCTTGCTCGAAGTAAACAACAAAGCTGCTTCTATCAACGCTCGTTTTCTCAAGCCAAACAGGTTACTGTCTAAGCAAGCACCCTCGTTCCTAACGTTTACCTTCTAAGCAACATCCAAGCACCATTACCTTGATCGCGATGCAGTATACCTCTCTCTTCTTCGGCCTCGCCACCATCTTCGGCCTTACATCTGCAACACCCCACCCAGATCCCGCCCGCTCCGTCGCCGGCCAAACCGGCTGCGGCGCTTACGGCATCTACTGCAACACCCCCAGCACGTTCTCGCTCTGTGTACTGACCTCGTCGGGAACGCAGTACTTCTACTTCGGTTCTGTCACGGCAGGCACCTACTGTGACGTGCAGCAGAACCGAATCCGCGCCAATAACTACGGCAACTGCTCTCCCAATGGCCAAATCTTCTGCGGCAGGGATGGCACCACCTTCTTCATCTGCGACCAGGGCGGTCTGATTAACTTCGGTCCCACGGCTGCTGGCACCGAGTGTCGCGGTGGGCAGATTGTTGGTTGCGATGGCGTGTGCGGTACTGGCATCGATACTTCTTCAAGCATATCTTCTTCCAGCACTACGACATCCTCGACCATCTTCGACATATTCAGCCCCACCACATCCTCGAGCACCTCATCTAGCTCCTCGACTTCTTCCAGCTCATCGAGCTCCTCCTCTCCGAGCTTGACATCAGTGAGCACATCAATCACTGTGACCAGTCTCCCAACCATCAGCTCTACCTCCTTGTCGATCACGTCAACCAGCCTGTCGACCAGCCTTCCAACTGACATCACCTCCATGTCGTCCTCGAGCACCACATCCCCATCATCATCAAGCGATTCGTCGACCTCCTCGCCGGGCTCATCGAGCTCGTCGTCCTCGTCATCTACTACCACAGATTCTTCTTCTTCTTCGTCTTCATCATCAGCATCCTCTTCCACTGATTCATCTTCATCTTCTTCTTCTTCTACAGACTCGTCCTCCAGCTCCAGCACCTCGGTGACGACAAGCACAAGCACCAGCACCGATCCCGCATCCACATAGGATGCCCATCCGATCTGGCAAGCCTGCTTTTAATGTTTCCGAAAAAGTCATTTTGGTGGAGTTGCTGGGGAGTTGTTATGCGGTTGCGGGAGAAGAGGCGTGGCTATTTGCAAAATCTCTAATAGAAGTACGGGCTTAGCTTGGGACGTTCATACTGCGTGCCACAAATTGGAGAAGCACGGTTCGGGTTTCTTGTGTACAAAGAGCTGGTTTCACTGACCGGCAATCGTATAATAGTGGGATCTTATCCTGTCATGGGATAGCGGCCTTTGGTTGGGTCTTGTTATTTAGCTCACATAATAAAATTATCCCGACTCGGCGCCTATTTTCGTATTCCAGATTGTATTTCACAGCTTAGTGATGATATGCTACACGACTGCTCCAAAACAAGTCTCGATTCTCCTTGCCCTCTGCTGCAGGGACACATTTTACAACGGTGATCCAATGTTCATACCAAAAGTCCCCAACAGAATCAGCCTCAGAACGCCAAATCCCAACATCGTCCTACTCCAAATAACCCCCCCATTATCTCGCCCATCCTATCAATAGAAATCAACCGCGAGCACCTGATTATGACTCGCCACATCCGGCACACCCGTCCCACCGGTAATATACGCCCGCTCCTGCCCCACCATCTTCCTCTCCCACTCAACCGCCGCCTGGTTCGGGCCCGCCATCCAATTTCCAACCGTACTCGCCAACGCCACCTCCCCACTCGGCTTCTTCACGACAGCCGCATGCGGCGCGTCCTTGAGTATATCCTCATGGAACCCGTTGCTGCGGTTGCTGCCGTCCGTGGAGGCGATCGTCGCCGCGCCGTCGCAACCTTGCTCTAAACTGATGTCGCCGTGCGCGGCGTGGTCGTTTGAAGCGGAGAGTTGGAATTCTACCCAGGTGGCGGGGAGGGTGGTGCCGCGCTGCACGCGGCCTTTGAAGGTGGAGGGGAGGGAGACGAAGGTTGTGGTGGAAGGGCTGACTGTGGTGGCTTTTGAGGGGTGGGTGAAGTTGGCGCCGGCGGTGCCGTTGCCGTTCCTGTAGAAGACGTCATAAGCATAGATCATAGACGAAACTTTGTGGCTGAGAGAATTGTACTTACCAGAAGTTGTCGTAGAAGTAGTACGTGCAGGCTTTGTTGGATTTGTTGGTGAGGATAATGCCGGGACCACCGTGGTTTTGCTCACCGGTGGTGTGCACGACGAGGCTTTCTTGGATTGTGCGGTGCGCCATGCTGGGTTGGTGGCCTGGGGTTGCGTCGCCGTCGGAATAGGTGATTAGGATGTCTTTGTCGCCTTGCGCCGCTGAGCTCTGTCGCCATGTCAGTCAGTCAGGATTAAAGCGCACAGAGATCGCCGAGGCATTCTTTACCTGCGCGTTATCGCTTCCTACCCCGGGGCTGCCACCCCAAGCACCAACACCAATATAAGTCTTGCCATCGGCAAAACTCCTCACGAACTTTTCCAGCTGTGGGAAGTCTTTGATGGCGGATATTCGTTTGACGTCGCCCTTTTCGTTCAGATGTACGCAATCTTTCAGAGATGCTTTCGTCACAGCGCTAGCCCGATGCCAGGCCGTGTTGAGCTGCTGCATGAAGATTGGGTCTCCTTTCCGAGTGGAGGGTTCCCCAACTTGCTGGACAGTAATGTTGCCTCCTGCGCCGATAATGTTGCTCACATCGATGAAGTCGTTACCCATGAAGCCGTCTTTTGTGATCTCAGCTTGCTCGCCTTCAAAGCCATCATGCACTGCGATGACAGCGCCTGAGGTTCTGTCCGGTGCTGGAAAGACGGTCGTGGCGCCAGGCTTGACAGTGATGTTGTGATTGTTGTTGAAGCCGTGGACTTCAAATGTTTGATCATGATCCGACTGATTATGGACGTTGATGTAATGCATGGCTTTGGGAATGCGGGTACCTGAAGATCGGTGGAATATAGGGATCTGTTCTGTGCGCTAGTTCGGCTGCTCTTCCTGGTAATGCAAGGAACAGGGAGTTTTATACCACAAGTTTCACTGGGGACGTGGCCTTGAATGCATTTAGTCATCTCATCCTCCTGCTGGGTGATGAAGGTAACATAATATTCAAAATTAGAAACACAAGGGGGCGACTGTATTGTAGGAAGAGGCGGAGCCCCAAGCTGGAGCTTTAGGGCTGAAGATTTGGCTTATGGGGCTCTGTTTCTCACCCGGTGGTAACTGCAACGTAGAGGCATTGCGCCTGAGCCAATTGCAACACCATCAAAGATAGAAGGTGTTTCAGAGCGTATAGTAAGTGCGCTGACAGGAGCGTAGTTAGCAGAGACGAGTAAGAACGCGCATAACTGGTCATCTTTAGCACCGTCGCGAGAATATCAGCTTCTCCTCCTCAATCTCCATAACAAGTACCGACTTGAACAGTCTCCTAATCACTCTTCAAGCAGCAGTCACGTGTTTACTCGGAGATGCTGAAGACATATCACGTTTTTCTTTGCGTCGCCAAGTTCGCGCATTGGAAGGATTCTGAAACGAGTCGGCGGGGTACGCGCAGCTATATTGTACAGGAAGCGCTCCTGATCCTTCCGCTCTCTCTGTCCCACGTACTGCACATAGACATGACAAATCTTGCCCCTCATCTCGCCTCTGAAAAAAGAGATAATCAGGCTGTCAGGCCGGTTTAGTCAGATTTCTCCATGTCAGCGAAGAAGTGGCACAATTTCTCAAGCAGCGCCCCACCAGCCCCTTCCATCTTCTCCATGCCTCTTGCAAAGCCTCACCAGTGATCTATTTCTGACTGGAGGCGAATAAGGGGCACTTGAGCGATTATGCAGAAAGGCCAATCAATACCAGCAGACAGACTAAACGAGGTAAGCCGGACTCCCACTCTCATTGCGAATCCAAGTTTGCAATTCCAGAGACTTTGTAGCGGTTGACTCTCATCCAAAAGGATGAAGAGTCACCTTGACCGTATCGCATTGCATTATAATCATGAAAGGTGAAAGGATAAAGCTCGATGAGTTTATTCATGCCGCAATCCTCGCCTGACTCTCGCCCTATCAGTCTTCGAGGAGTACGCATTACTTCCCATCGCCTCGAAGTTGTTGTAGAAACTACTACCCACAGTTTGCTCTACAGGATAAGTCTTACCCTAGCGTATCGCCGAAGGAAAGAGACAAAGTATGCCTCAAGTACCACTATAGGTGGCTGCAAGATATGGATTCCTTCAGGCAACGCGGCAAGCACAGCCTTGCTCGCAGATAATGAAGGCGTCGGGCTGTACTCAGCTTATCCAACAGCTTACCTTATATGAAATGTATAAGTAGGCCGTCGTAACCAACGAAACATGCTCATAGACCTTGCCAGACACTTCCCCAACCACCGCATTTGCCTCGGATTCGCTTAACATATTAAAGGTTCCACAACATCCAATCAGCTCTACCTTGCAATCTAGTGGTTGCTGTTTCCCTGTAAGACTACTGCGTACCACCCTTTGCACAAGATGACCCGCAAACGATGCCTGCTCTGGGATTATACGAACACCAACAATTGTCCCGGCCAACTGGACCAAGTCAACTTCAACGGTCCCATACATTCCATCAGTAATTGGAACGCCTGGACCCCCCCAGAGCTCAAAGGCCGCGCACCATTTCGTCCAATGATTCACGACGCCGGAAAGCTCTCTGGTAATGACTGGGCAGCTATAGAAAAGACGCAAAATAGCATCATCCATTTCTTCAACGAACCCGAGCGCAATGGGATCTCAACTCAGCAAGCCGCAGATGCCTGGCACAGCCAAATCGTGCCGCTTCGAAAACAAGGCAACAAGCTCGTCAGCCCTTCCTGTGCAAGCGATGGCGCGGGCCATGCCTGGATCGCAGACTTCATGAGCAAAGTCGCCAGCAATCCGCCAGACTACCTTGGGATGCACTACTATGGGACAGACGGCAATGCCGCGATTCACGAGATTCAGAACATGCACAAGTTGTATCCTAATTTGCCCATTATCGTGTCAGAGATTGCCTCGACCGCGCGAGACAAGCCCTCTGTTGTTGGGTTCACGGTCCAGGTTGCCAATTGGATGGACAGCACGGACTATGTTTTCGAGTATGGCTTTTTTGGTTGCATGGAGCATGTTGCGGATAATTTTGTCAGTCCAGCTGCGCAGTTGATGCATTCGGATGGATCGTTCACGGATCTGATGTATAAGTTGATGTGCGATCAGCCGATGCATACCTGAAGAAAGCCAGAATGCAAGCCACGCTGACTGAAGGAATGGACAGTCGGTACTTGATGTATGTAGACAGCGTTTGACAACTACTCACCTCTCAATAATTGAATACTTTTTCCTTTAATGCTGTGTTGTGCCGATGAGGCGCCATGAATATATTTGCCCGTTCCAGCGCTGGACTAGCTCTACCTAGAGTTAGAGTGCGTAGAGCTCCTCATCTTCCCTGAAACCTCATTCAATTTCGACGCTTAGCCCGTCATTGACAATTCTATAATACCTCACAGTAACAGTGATCCTACGATGCTGTCCGTACGAAATCCAAACACCCGCACCAACGTCAGGCGTCAGCCAAGGATTAAGACATCTCCTGGTGAGGCTTAACGCAGCTTCAATCAGGATAAGCCAATTCCCAGCCTCTCTCGTCGAGCCTTGGTGCGCCAACTCGACGTTCACCGTGCAGGTACCAGCCGTCTTTTTGACGGGCAGCTTGTACGGATCTTCTGGTCCACCATTGTGGAAACTGCCATAGCCGTTGATCCTTGGCAGTTGGCTGATGGCGTGCACGCAGTCAAAGAATTCTGGGGTTTTGGTGTGGATGGATGGTTTGGGGATGCACTCATAAGTCAAGTCTGCGGTGAAGTAGGTTAGATTGTAGGTCGAGGTGCCTGTGGTGAGAGCGTGAGGCTGAAGGCAGATGAGGGAGATAATCAAGATCTGGAGTAGAAGAGTCATGGTACGGTGGGGGGTGGTTGTGAAGTGGGGAAATCAGCTCTGCAGGAACGCAGATCGAGCACTCCTTAAAAGTGATATCTTAGGGTTATCTGGTTGAGGTTTGAATGCATGCCAGAGACAGTTAAGAAAGACTGAATGTGGTCACTCATTCACCAGCGTTTGAGTAGGTTTTCGGGCAGCTGATGATTTCTTGGATTCGCTAGGGAATTTTCTCTGCCGTCTCGGTGTAAGGCAAGGCGCAACCCGCTATGTTGTACAACCGCTGGACTATCCGACATGAAGTAGCAGCTCCAGAAGCGCGTCAACAGTCCGATGACGCTTAGTGGCAAGGTACTGGTGCGCGTTGGCATAGCAAGGTATCTAGTAGAAAAAGAGATGAGTCTCGTCCGATTTACAACCGTGCCCTCTCCTCAAGCCGTTGGCCGTCACCTTGGTCTTAGCTTGGATCAGCGATATACGTTCGGGCTTGTAGGGGGCTGACCTAAAAGCCATCGTGATAGAAGGTAAACCAAATGTAAATGGATGTTGAGGAATGGTTGCCAAGGGTTTTCGCAATCGCAATTTTGTGTCAATATTTGAGCTTTGTTCTATCTGTCCTTCTCGTGTGCCTATGTGCCTCCCAAAATCTATATAGTATGCATGCGATGGCGAGGGAATACGACCCCACCATACCAGAGTTTTACCTGTACGCTCGCAGGACAAGAGGTTCATAGGCCGCATACACTTGCGAGAGATTAGCGGGGGTTTACGGAAGGCCCGAGGTACCAATTCATTCCTGAATCTGATCCAACAATCTATGCGACTTCACCCAGGGATCCACTTCAGGTGAGTACCGGCCATCCGTTGAGTGTGTTTACAGATACCTCGATCGGCGTCGACACACATATCGAGTTTAAGATTCCCTTTGAGAGTTTTTGGGCTAGAATCCATAGGATAAGTCCGGAAGAGCACGAGGTGGTGTCAAATCGAATCTGCGTATCGGTGGTCATGTTTTCTTCGGGTTCTAAGCTCATAAAATAGCGAATACGCTCAAGCTTTTCTAGGACTTTACTCCCTGAAAGCCACACCGACGTTAACCGAAAGAAAATACAGAATGGCTGAAGTTTTCGAATTCGCTACAGCAGAAATGCCTTGCGGTCGAGAAAAGCAGTGGTAGTTATCATTATCTTCGATCTGATATGTGCATCGTATGTATGTCGCTGGAGCTTAGACTGTGCTACTCAGTTCCTCTGGCTCTCAACAATACCCAGCGCAAAACAGCACGCCTTTTCCAGCGCACGCAACAATACTCTACATGCTCGTAGACGAGGACTTGGGCCTCTCATCCGCCGGCAAAGCTACCGACTCTGTGGGTGGTGTCTTTTCCAGGCTATGGGGCAACGCCACTACTGTGAAGCTCTCCCTTCCGTGGAGCTCTAAGCCATCTTCTACAGAACCATCAGGGCTGAGGTGCTTTTGATAGTTTCTTCCCGCGTCCGTTGTACAACCATGGCGACCAGGTCTGAGAGTCCATACAGATCCGACAGATGCAACCGAATGGATGAACTTTTGGAGTGACGGTGAGTTGTTCACGATGGCTGGGAAGAAGGGCATGCAACTGCACATGAGGGCAATCTCTTCTTCAATGGTGCTGTGTAAGGTCAGCGATTGCTCGAAAAAGCCAAAGCCGGATCGACCACGATATAAGTCCCTCACGTGACTAGTATGGTATCTGCTAAAAGGTACAGAGCATCCGCTTCTGTTTGATGGACTTGACATCTGAAAGCGAGGCCAACGGCACTTAATGCGCAAGCTCTATACAAATGTTAGCAATGTCATGCATTCCATCAAAGAAAGAACACCACGTACATGAACCCTGTCGCAAATATCACCATCACACCGATTCTTTTTTTCGTCGATAGTTGAAGTTTCGACACGGTCGGGATTGGAGCGCATAAAATATAGATGTCGCTAGCAAGTTTTATAGCCCCAAGGCTTTTGTTGGCAGCGATGACTGTGTCAATGTGTGAAAATATGTTGAGAAACAACAAGGCAGTATATGCGACGGCGCAAACGGTTATTCCAAGATAGATCAGACATCTGGTGATGTTATTGGGAGCAAAAATGCGAAGATATAGAAGCAGGAGTGACAGCTTCAGACAAAGCATGGTGGGCGGTAAGATTATGGTATTGTATTTGCCGAACTGCAAGGTGTAAGGTCCATTGCCCCCAAGCACTTCCTTCATACTTGCTTACTTTGAGTACGAAAGGGATTTCGGATATTGGTACATTCCATTGATGTTTGCCAACTCCATGTTGTTCCACTGGATCGATTCACAGTCACTAAGGAGCCCCATTAGCTTAGGATCGATAGTTACTGGCGACGCCCAAACCAAAACATGCACTCAAACCAATCTAGAGCACCTTGTGAGTCAGATTTGTCACACTCCGGACAGGGCCGACTCACTACGGCAAGAACACAGGCCACTTGACACGTCAGCCCTTAGATCATCAGCGAGTGAATGATTGGGAACTTACGGTCATCGAAGCCCGGACTACGCTTGATCCATATTTTGGCATACAAGCGAAGGCAGAGGAAGATGAAAAGGATTCCCAGGAGGATAGAGCACAGAATTTTGTAAATCTCAGCGCGCTCATTGTCAGCCGCAAAATTTGGGATCACACCAGGAGGTGGTTGCAACGCGGGCATGTGTTTGTATTCTTTTGACTGCGCAAAGGTGAGAGTATTCGGATTTCCGTCCATGACTGTAAGGACCTAGTCTGAAAGATGGTTGAAATAGTTAAGTAGTCGGATGCAGAAGGACGAAAATAAGAAGGAATAAAAGAGCAGAGTATCTCATGAAGCAACAGCACGACTCATTGGCTTTCATGACGCTCCAAGACCGAAACCTAATCTTACCCACAATTTCCAGCTGGTGCTGACCCTTATAGAAATATGTGTACATAAGAAGCCGACCTCAGTAATCCTGATCGACGATGCAGCAAGTCCGAAATGGCTAAAATTGGCTGTGGATTTGGATAGATCGCCCGTCAGCCTTCAAGCCCACGGCCTTCTCCAGATTGACTTTCGGCAATTGACGATGTACACTTCTGCCACTGAAAATCTAACGCCGAATGTCTAGATGGAACGCGGTCATATACATCGAAAGGAAAAACACGGTAGCCCGATAGACTCTGGGAAGCTATTCTCCATCAACGGCTCATCAGGTGTGTTTTGGATCTGGTAATGGCCGGCTAACAGTGGAGGGAAATAGATACTACCATCATTGAATCAAGTCAGGATAAGGGGTTTCGAAGACTTGGCAAGTGCACCTATCTAGTGGATGTTGAATCGCAAATCCTGAGTTGCTGCGCGAACTGTTTATTTCGGAGTGGACTCAATCATTTGCGATGTTTTGACGATCTTGGCGCAGGAGGTCAAGCCAGTGAGGATAACACCTCCTTCTACTTTTCTCCAACTGATATAGAAAGCCCGAGTTCCCTATGCGAGCGCTTGGAAGAAAAAGACGCCGCTGGAACCGTTATTCTGTCCATCGCCCAAGTTGTCACCGCGGCGTTCCGGGACTGGTATTTGGTTTACCACGACTCAGCAGCTTCTTTTCATCCTGCATATACTGTAGGCTCGATCGTTTCGCACGGTTTGTCTTTCGTAGCCGCGGTCTAGGACCTTTTGTGGTCCTATTTCCGCCGATCTGCAGCCGTTGAAAACTCGCATAACCTTGATGCACCATGCAGTACTGTACTGCCAAGTTTGGAGTGGTCACCGTAGGGCCTACCACGCTGAATCCATCTTAGGAAACTCGTTTTATATGGATCTTGCTGATCCCACGCTCTTCATCGCTTGAAGCACTGAAGGATACTTCGAACCTCTTTTTTCTTGGTATACCAATTTTGTACTATTAGTGCATCTGAGGAACTACAAAACCCAACAACTGCCGGAAGGGACTTTTCAAACACTCATGAATATTACTGCATGTTGCCGAGATGGTAGAGAATTGATACTAGCATCTTGGCTACCGGCTCGGTCTCACCCCTTGTCAACACCATGATGCATCACCAATGTCTAGGCAGCAGCAACAGCTGCCTCTTAACACATCTTTATGATAAAATAAAAACTTCAAGAGGGAATCCTAACAGTCTCATTTGATTGACTTACTGGACTTCTCTCGTGCACAGATCGTCAGACACAACACGAATACATCTTTTTCCTTTGAGACGAAGTTTCTCTGAATCTAGCGGAACTTTCCACATTACGGCTCTCAACACCTGGTAGATTCCGACAGAGTTGGCGTACTGGCATCAAGTGGTAAGGACTCTCAGTGGACTCCTCAAGGAAGAGTAAATTGTCTAGCTTCAACATGTGCCCTGTTTGATTGCTGACAGGACACTCAGATTTTTACGGTCATCAATAAATTGAAACCATGGATAAAGCGATTGAAACCCTACAGCAACGCTTCATGGCACCATCAGCCGACCTGCTCCAGCAAAATCCACTATGCGGCATATGTTGGAATGACTGTGACGACGGGGACCTGCCCGTAAAACTACCTTGCGGACATGTGTTTGGCGAAGAATGTGTCATTGCTTGGGCGCGGGGCACAACACCTACAGGGCGTCATAACGGCTGTCCTAGTTGCCGCGCTCAGTTGCTTCCACCGAGTCTGCATTCCCGCACCAGTGCGATGCGCTACTGGTCATCGGCTCTTTTGACGCAAGTTCAAGCAGATCTGAGAGACTATCACGGCGGACCCCGAGACGCAGGACTTTTCTATTGGGCCGGGACCATGAGCTACATTGCTGAGCAGTTTCCAGAGTGCCAGATTGCGACAGGTGCACTTTTCTGCGTGTTGTTGGCCAGGAAGCTTGATAGGGTAACTCGCTTATTAAGCGGGAGGAGGGTGATATTCGAATTGTGGTTCGACTTGTCTTTGTTAATTGTGCTGACATCTAGTGTGGCGCTTATAGCCCGCTTCTGTTGGTAGCCCTGGGATATCCTATTGAGAGTAGTCGAGGTTTCTTCTGAATAGTAGCAAACTTAGGAGAGCTAGCCAAGAAACGATTAGATTTCCCCACCAATTCGATCTGGTCAGAATCTTTCAAGGAACATTTATCTCTCGTGATAATGGCTTTTCTGCTTGTAGTCAGTGTAAGAGAAGCTCCTACTAGTCTTGTCGTCAATTCAACCATACAGGCCTAAGTTTAAAAAATATGACTTGACGAAGTAGACCAACTTAGTCGCTTCAAGGACCAGTTTTTTTTTCTTCTTGATCTGACCTTGATCAGAGTTCGTAACCTGCGATCTTTGAAAATATTTCCATCAATGTGCCAGTTCCATCTCCGAAAGGTGACGCGATGATACAAGCATGATACAAGAACCAGGACACCAAAACGAGACGCCTCCAGTGTTCTCTTCTGGCGGTGTCGAACAAACGTTACAGTAGAACAAGTACTTCACCCCAACTATAGCATACTAGACGATCATCGGATAGACAGGCCAGAGACCGCAGGTAGGCTTCAGCCAAGCGTGACATGATGAACAGTGATTCATGCAGGGTGCATCGCAACACCAACTTGAAGAGAACCTAATTTATTCGCATGCGCAGTGATACAGAGCTTATTATAGTGACTTGAGCTTTGTGGTCGTGCTAGGATCAAATAACAATCTCTTACCTGCCTTATCGAGAAGGGGGGCGGGCTATTTAAACACTTATAGGTCTCCTTCCTTCAAGTAACTCGGACCTTTTTGACGTCGTTCTCGGGGATTTTGAACGGCGCTAAGGACATAAGCCAAGCATTCCCCCAGACTTCACTCATTCTCCATCTCCTAGTTTTTATTAGTTACCTATCCCTAGCGATGGCGCCACTCGGAATAGTCATCGTTGGAGCCGGAATATGAGGCCTAGCAGCAACGATCGGGCTTGCGCGAAACGGACACCATGTCACCGTCTACGAGCGCCTATCTTCCACCACCGAGATTGGCTACGCCTTTCGTATCACAGCAAATTCTGACCGATGCTTGAAATTCCTAGTGTTCGATACCATCGCCGGTGGAGCTGTTGCTGCCAACTTTACGCACATGTTCAATGCTCATGGCAAGGTTGTGTTCAACTTCAAGGAGAACAGCGGTGTTGAAAAGGCCGATCGTGGAACATCGGTGTTTGCCTATCGGGTATTTCTGCTTTGATAATCTTCCCAACCCAGTCGATCTTTCTGACTCTCCTGCAGCCGCAGTTACATCAACAGTTGATGCAGGCTGCGCTTGAAAGGGGTGTAAAGGTGAGTTCCGGTGTGAAAGTGGAGTCCGTGGACGTAGGAGGAACATCAGTATTGCTGGCGGATGGAGAAAGAGTTTCCGCAGACTTGGTTATTGGCGCGGACGGTCTGCACGTAGGTGATGCTTCTTTCTGGACCCTAGTGCCTTGTGATTGACCATTCGTCCGCTCCTTAGTCCATCGTCGGACCTCATGTCCTCGATAGTAAGAAATATATTCCAAAACCCTCGACTGGCCAAAGCGCGATTCGATTCATGCTCCCAAAATCCATCGTGCAGAGCGACAGTTTTGCGTCCGCTGCTGTTGAAGATAATGTACACATTTTCTCATGGAAGGGAAACGACAAGCGGATTCTTGTGTATCCGGTCGACTATGACCGGCAGTTCAACATCACCTGTACTTATCCAAGCAGTCTTTCCGACCGGCAGACCTCCGAGGGCAATTCTGCCACTGCTGTTGGTATGCAGATTCTTACACCATATCCCCCTCTGAAATGTTAAAAGTTGACATTTTGGCCTGCAGCATGTAACCAAAAAATTATATTTCGAGCAGGCTCTTAGCATCTACAGTGATTTTGATCCTATTGCCAAACGACTCTTCTCACTCGCCGACCCTGAGGGCTTCAGAGTATGGCAGCTACAAGATATGGACGAACACCCCAGCTGGAGTCTCAATCACACTACCCTTCTCGGAGAGGCCTGCCATCCCGTCTTGCCCTTCGGTTTCTCTGGCGCATCAATGGCGATCGAAGATGGCATAACGCTCTCGACTCTGCTCTCGCCCGAGATACAAGTTGGTGGAGTTCACGCCGTCTAAAATTGTACGAGGAAATTCGAAGACCACGCGTGTCAAGAGTCAGGGAAGCCTCGAGGGATATTGCAGAGGGGCTGGAAACTCACGTGTTCGTGCGTGATTATATGAGCTTTCTTCCTTCTTATGACGCAGTAGAGCATGCCAAGCAAGTTTTGTCTGGACATCTGAAGACAGAGTTAGAGAACAATGCGCTGGAGGCCTGATACCCTGCCTGTTTTGCATGGACCAAAAAGTTCAGGAGCTAAGATTGAACGCACAGACTAGAACTTGCATATTAGAAATGAGAAAAGCTTCAAGATCCAGCTACGAGGTTACATCTGGCTACCGCTTGGCTTCTCCAGTCTTCCAAAGTCCAAGGTCTGTGATTGTTGTGAGGCGAAGTGTTATCGGCAGAAAAGCCGAATGACTTGCTGGCCATTTAGCATAACTTGTGACATACCTAACTCTTTCACTGCGCCGTGGTCAAGATTTGACTGGGCAGCAGAGGCAAGATACTGATAACACATTTTGCTGTGATATCTCGTGATGTGCTGAAGCATCAGCCCGCTAGTTCGCTCTAGTGTCTTGGCACTGCCAATATCTAAGCATTCCTTGTATCACACTGCTATTCAGAAGCCACACGATCTCAAAGTTAAACAAGATGGCCCATACTCACCCCAGGGAATATGCGAACAATATCGGTCGGGAGATTATACCAACGGCAGTTATGATCAAGTACATTCCCCTCGACTGGAAGCCTGATCATGTGCTACGCTTCATTAGCCAAAGGAAGCTTCCTTTACCGAGCGATCTGAAATGCCTCTACGACGATTATAGCGTCTTTCGCGGTATGGCTTTTGCAACTTTTGCTTCGACGGGCGAGTCTCGGCGCGTCATCCAGGACCTGCATAACTATAGGGTGAGCGGGCGAACGTTGCATGTGCAGTTTAGGAGGAAACGCTCCAAGGCTGTTGCTGCTGAGAAGGAAGATTCTCAGCCAAAACACCATTCACACACAGATGTTCCAGACAAAGCAGATCCAATTCCACAGGCGAAGGCATCCGGAGCGACCAGGCCCGCACGAGAGCAGACGCCACCTTGCGATTCCTACCATCTGCTCATGAGCTACCAAACGAATCCTGTCGAGAAAGAGAAGCTGCGGCGGTTTCTTGCGCAGACAGGGGACTACCAGGAAGCCGTCAACGAGTTCGCAAAGAACAGAGCAAGGGAGACCGAAGCGGGGTTACATGGATGGAGTGCGGAGGCTGGGACAATATTGGAAGAGAGACCGCCGACACCAGGGGAAGAAATGCAGGTTGCCGAGATGGAGGGTCATTTTGGAATTGATGCCGGAAGGTCTTCGAGTGGGCCAGTCATCGTGCGGCGTGAAGGCGAATACGGTGGAGCAGATGTGGCTGAGCGCAGATTGATAATGGGGGCCAATCGCGTTCCGCTGGAGAGGGGGCACAACGCATTCGCAGGGCAAGGGCCAGAGCTGGACGGAGGGATGATTAAAAAGCCGTTCACAAGTGGGGAGCTGAATATTGTGACGGAAAGCTGCTAGGAGCAGGGATTGCGGCGGATCAGAAGCATTGATGAGCTACAACCCAGAGAAGCGATATGCAGGGAGAAGGATTAGCTGTTTTGTTGAATCTTGGCAAGCCTGGATTTTCTGTCAACAGCAGACGAGCAGCAGAGAGTGCTACGAAGCAGAACATGGCGATTACACAAGACCAATAGCCCAAGCTCGATATTCCCTAGTGTGCAATGAGCGGAAAGATCAATGCATGAGCTCGTTTGACGCTGTGGAAATCTGCTCGCCGAGGACTTTATAAAATCCCGAGAACAATGGGTAGATTTAGGACAATTAGAACAAGAAGAGGAAGAAGGAGAAGCAAAGGAAGTGACAAGAAGAGTACAGCGCTCAAAGTGATACATTATTGATCGATGACCTTCTGGTTACTCGTATCCAAAGAATATTATCCAGCAGATTCAGCAAATCTGATTTCAAGTCAAGATAAGTGACGTCATACGTGCCAAGGCCTGCACTAACCGCATACGGGTTGAGGCGTTATCTGGCGTTTATCGGCGCGTTCCTTTGGTGTGTAAGGTATCTCTGATCCAGCTTGATACTCTATAACATTCGCTGCAGAACGTTTCTCCTCACATAAGAAGTTAGCTATTCAAAAGTAATATCACTCTGGACAAAATATGGCAGCTCTGTTCATGTTCTCGGGGCCATTCAGCAGACGTGCGGTCTAGGTAAGTTTATGCGAAGAAATGAACCAAGAGGATCACTCCATCGTAATCAACATATCCTGACTCAATCAAGCCTAGGCTAGTCTGAGACATCCGTCGTTCATGTTCTGGAGAACGGAAGAGACAACACTGCCAGGCAAGCGAAAGCAGACCCCATTGATCATGCTCAATGGCCTTTTTGCTAGCGGGACGTCTTCATCCAACTACACTCCGCTGTCCGACCTTGAAAATTCATCTGAATCTCCGGCCCATGGTATGTTGCTACACTCGCCCAAACCCTGACTCTCTAAGTCGCCTTATCCTTGTGACACTTGTTGCTAAGTGTGGTGCAAGGGCTATTGACAGGGTCTACCCTTCGAGGAGCGATAGCTGCGGTGTGTGGAACAGCATTCCTTGTAGGCATTACTCTTTCACTTTTCTTCTGTGTGCTGGGAGCGTATTACCGAGTTCTGTACTTATTTCTAAGCCACGACATCTGCTTGGGCTTTTGCCATCATTGAGATTCTATGGCGCGTGTTTTGTATGCTTCGGAAGCTCGCGGTCTACCTTGAGACTGACTGATTTACTACATCAAGCTCTTTGGCTATGATCAGGGTGTCCTAGGTGCCGTGATTGGCCTGCCCTCTTTTCGCGTCGACTTTGACAATCCAAGCGCCAAGCTTGAAGGCATTATCGCGGCCATATACGACCTCGGCTGTTTCGTAGGCGCAATCGTAGCATTCCTGACAGCCGACCGTTATGGTCGTAAAGGTAGTATCACGAGGGGATGCTGGATCATGGTATTCGGAACCATTCTGCAGACAACTGCAGCGGAAAGCGTGCAATTGATCATTGCAAGAATCGTGACAGGAATTGGCAATGGTATCAATACGGTCAACGTGCCAGTCTGGCAGGCCGAGAGCTTTAAGAGCCATAACCGAGGAGTAAGGTTTTACGCGCAGTCGTTCATACGAGCTCTCGCTGATTAAGCAGCAAGGCGCTTCTCATAATCCAGAGTGCGCTGATCGCTTTTGGTCATCCGCTGAGCACGTTCATGGGACTAGCTAGCAGCCAGGCTGAGCCTTCCTCTTTCGCATGGAGATGGCCAATCGCCTTTCAAGGCGTATTCCTAATCGTCATTCTCGTCGCTCTGCCATTCCTTCCAGAGTCACCTCGCTGGCTTGCTCAACATGACAGGTTAGACGAAGCTGTGAACGTCTTCGCCAGACTGGAAGGCAAAGGCGTGAACATCGCGCACCCAAGTGTTGTCCGCCAGCGAGATGAAGTCAAGGCGTCTGTGCAGCAGGAGCTTCTGCTAGGCTCGGCTTCGTGGGCCGAGGTATTTACAGAGGGTAAGAGTAGGAACATTAGCCGTGTGCTTCTAGGGGCTGGTCCATATTTGTACACCCCCCCAGCCTAGAGGCGAGCGTAGCAGTTTGCTAAACTCGCTATGCCAGGATGAACCAATGGTGTGGCATAAACTCACTGGCCTATTTCTTGCCTATAACATTCGAGCGCAACATCGGCCTGTCCACACTGCTCTCACTCATAATCTCAGGCGTATTGGGAATCCAATATTTCTGTGTTTCCTGGCTGTCAGTCCATCCGCTCCGGAAGTGTTTATTATTGCTGACAGTCCTAGACCCTACTTTTTCATAGAGCGACTTGGCCGTCGAAAGATGTTGATATCAAGCTCAGCCGCTTGTTGCTTCTGCATGATCATGATTTCTTCCATGTTGGCTATGAAGACTACGACCGTGGGTCCTTCAACCTTCCCTTCTTAGGCACCTTGGGAAGTACTCTACACTGACAATTGCCGTTTGACTAGTCTCAATGGGTCTTCGTAGCCTTCACATTCCTGTTCTTTGATTTCTTTTCCCTCGGAATTCTGCCGGTCTCGTGGATGTATGCTTCCGAGATCATGCCGCTTCGCACGCGTAACAAGGGCGTTGCTCTTGGTGCAGCCTCACACTGGCTCTCAAATTTTGTCATCGTATACATCACCCCGCAGGCTATTGATAGCTTTGGATATCGACTGTATATCCTTTGGGCTATCCTGAACGCAATATTCGTACCTGTTACTTGGCTGTTCTATCCAGAGACTGCAGGACGAAGCCTTGAAGATATGGACGCCATCTTTCTGAACGAGAGGTTTGGGATCACGAAGACCAGGGAGCCAGGCACCAAGGTTCATGCTGAACATGATGGGGTGCCGGCGAGAGACTAATGGCGTGGGAAAATTTGCTGCGGAATCGAGAGGTCCTTAAGACAAGTCGTTTGTCCTCGTCTCTGAAGCGTCGTGTGCCTTTTTCACAGTAGACTAGTCAATCTTAAAATGCACATACGCCCGGAAAACGCAGAATTTGTAGCTATCCGCATTGTCTTCACAATGCTAGGTTTTGAGAAATGCGCTAAACATAACACAGAAAATGCAATATGACCTTACTCGGTTAGCTCAAAAGCACCAGCGTGAGAGCGACGTCGAAGGAGCTGACAGAGAAACGAGATGGGAAAGACCATCAGTATGTTCGCCGCCACCCTCAGGTCCCCGTAATTTTTAAAAGGCGACACAATAATTATAGCGTCCTTCGCAGCCCATCACCGCTCCGCGAATACCTCCCTCGACAGATTATGGCAGTTGGCATCGCCTCCGGCCGTGAGAACCGCTTGGACCGACATGGTAGAGTTGAGGACCATGCAATTAGGCTTGCCTGTATTTATGGCGCAATGACTCATGTACAGGAGCCCAATTCACAGGCGTATTAAGAAACTAAAGTAAGGCTTGATTGGGATGTATAGAGCCTATCTCGTTTATAGACCACTGAGTGTTGACAAACATGTGAGATCAATTTTCTCGAAAATACTCCCTAACAGGCTGATAAAACTTTTTAGGATCTGTTCAGCCCAGTGCTTTCCATATTTATAGGAAGGGAGAGATATCATCCTTTGAAAGACGATTGCATACTATCGAAACATGCTATATCATCAAGATCTATGGATCGTCCTTTCGTTGTAAACATGCTTCAGGGAATGTCTTTAACTGTGACGAGCTGTTTCGCTCCTATCTACTAGAGTCAAATCGCTTTAAGTTAAAACCATCTCCAGGCTACTAAAAATCGACCTAAAACCATTTGACTT
>JANQBS010000320.1:0-40239 GCA_033085395.1 Xanthoparmelia taractica | reverse complement strand
TAAGCGTTCGCTTAAGCTTTTTACGTATTTTTAGAATATAAAAAAATATTATATAATATATTTATTAAAAACCCAATAGGAGTATGGGATATTCTATACCTTTCCGTATGGTATTCGAAAAACTAGTTCTATACCATCAAATATACCACACCTTTCCGACCCGTAAATATAATTAGATCGCACTATTACGAGAGATAGCTCGTTTTCTCCAATAAAGTTTAATCGCAAAAACGCGAAAAACGTATATTACACTTACTAAGTCATATAGCGCTTATTGCGCTATTAACAAGAGCACTTCTTTCTTCTTAACAATTGTTAACTCACTCGCTAGCTAAATCGTATATCTTAATACGAGACGAGTTAAAACTAAGATTATTAAAGTCTATCTAATAGACGTTAGATTAGCTTATATTAATATAAGATATAAGAATCTTATAATATTCTATAATTCTTAATTGCAAAGAATTATTATCGATATTTAACGTTTATAAGGTGAGACTAAGATAAAAGAACATCGTTTAATTATTAAAGATCTATTATTATAGATACTTACTTATATTAATCAAGAAGACGAGGCCGGAGCAACGCTCTATATAGTCTTTTATCTCGTATTTATCGTATTTCTTCGTATAGACTAGTTTATATATATCACATATAATTATAAAAGTCGGGACTTCGAGCAATAATTCCTTACTCGTCGCTCGATAAGACTATATAAGAAATATCTCGAACTTACACTTTTAATATTTAAAACGAATTTCTTTCGTTAAGAGATAACACTTATTATTACGACGTTAAATAATAACGCTTATATAGTAAAGATCTTACGATATCTTTTTAGATAAAAGATCTTATTAGATAATTCTCTCTTTTAATTAAATAAGAACTCTTTTATTAAAAAGCTAATTATCGATTAATTTCGTTAAATATTAATCTCGCTTAATATAAGGAATTATTATTTAAAATACTTCTTTCGTAGAGAGATTATTATTTTAGCACGCGAGATAAGTCTTAGCGACGATAAGATTATGCTATTAAAACGCTGAAAGTTCGACTTCTATCGCCTCTATATTACTATCTATCTTAAGCGAATACTTATTATATTACGAAGATATTAATATCTTTCGTCTTATTAGCGCTAATATTAGCGATACTTATATCGTTAGATCGTTATGCGAAGTCTTCTACGAGGCTTTATATAATATCTTTTAATTTTTTGAGAGTTTTCTAGCGCTAAGACACGTCTAGGGATTTATCTAGACCTACTAACGATCTAGCTAAGTCTATTAACTACTAATCTTAGCGTTGAGATAACTTAATTAACTATCTATAGTACTACTTAATTTCGATATATATATCTTTATAAATAAAAATACTAATTAAATAGTAGGACTATAAATTAGTATATCTCATAATTTAGTCTCTATTCTAGATATATACGCATATACGAGAAATACGTATCTTCGAGAGCATTATATATATAGGTCTTATACTATTAATTAATTCTTTATTCGAATTCTTCTCACTTAGAGCAATCGTATTCTTTTATCTCACTCATTTACGCCTATATATAGCTATTTAATTAGACACTTCAGATCTATATCGCATAGATATAGAGAGTTTTCTAGCGCTAAGACACGTTTAAGGGCTCATCTAGGCCTGCTAACGACCTAGCTAAGCCTACTAACTACTAACCTTAGCGTTGAAACAACTCAATCAACTATCTACAGTACTACTTGGTCTCGATGTGTATACCTTCATAAATGAGAACACTAAGAGCTAAACGATAGCTAGATCGTTAGTTAAATCTTTCTAAGACTAAGCGAAAGCCTTTAGCAGCAGAAAGAAAGAATATACACGATGTGAATCTAATTAAGAAGCACTTTGAGAGAGTAAAGAACGTAATTAAAGAGTATAGTATACACTTCTACGATATATAGAATTTTAATAAGACTGGATATCGTATTGAGATAACACGTAATAATTGAGCTATTATAGTGAATTCAACACACAGTGTCTATCTTAAATGTTCTAATAATAGAGAGCTACTCTCGGCAATTAAGTGTATAAATGATACGAGCGGCGAGATTTCTTTATTTCTTATAGTCACGGGAACTAATATCCTGACACCATGGTTTATTAATAACTTGAATCCTCACGTGGCTGTGACTACCTCGGAGACAGACTTCAATAATGACTGGATTTCGCTGCAATGAATCAAGCATTTTAAGCGATATTCTCGCCAGGTTGGCAGTCGGAGATTACTACTAATGGATGGCTATGAATCTCACGATACATACGAATTCTTGCAGTACTACGAGGAGTATAACATCATTCCACTCACATTCCCGTCGCACACCATAAATCTATTACAGCCACTTGATGTGTGTGTATTTTAGTCTCTAAAACACTATTATTCTAAAGCCGTTAATCAAGCGATTTCTATCGGAGATAAGTGCTTTTCTAAGGTGGAATTTCTCGCTATATTCGATCAATTTCGACGTCAAGTATTCAAAGTATCTACTATTCAATCAGCATGGAGAAATACGGGCCTTATTCTATACAATCCAGAGGTAGTCTTCAAAAAGTACGCGATTCGCTCCCACCACCCCGATAGACTACTCCAGAGCGCCCAGCATACACTCCGCTTGCTGAGACACCCAGAACTATTCGTCAACTTACTGAATCAGGGTTTCAACTAATAACACACCCAGATCTCTCGGAGGATCTACGTAGGTCTCTACACAAGTTTACTTGAAGAGGAATTGCGATAGCACGTTATAGTCTCTTGATAAAGCAACGATTAGAGACTACGATTAAGACTGAAAATGCTCGAAGATTTCGCAAATTAGAAATCAGTAAGGTACTTTAGAAGAGAGAGATTCTTTATACTATAAATGCTCGTTATATAAATTAAGAACGACTTCAACTTAAGATTCAACGGGCTAAGAAACGAGAGACTATATAGTAAAAGAAGTACGATATAGTTTGTAAGAGGATATTCAAGGCCATCAAGACGCATTTTAAGACGTGATAGTTATTAAGAAAGTGGGAAATTAATATTTGAAAGAAGATTATAAAGAAATTCATGAATCATATATATATAATAGTTGAATAGCATTTAAAAATTAGTGTATAACTAACTTTGACTTATAATTAACTAGCACTAAGTGAGGGACGAGCTTAGTGCGTGACGCGATTAACTCGTTCGTAGAAGCTTTAATAGAATATTTCTTAGATTTAGTACTATAGAGATATAAGCTAGAAGGAAATCTAGAATTATAATCTATATTCGAGAGAATAATTACTACTAAGTATACTTTGAGATTAATCTAAGCGTAATAATATTAAAGTTCGAATATATTAAGATAAGAGAATAATAAGATCTAGATAGATATAAATTAAAGCGTAATAATATAAAAGAGTTTTTTAAGAAGACTATATAGAACTCTACGGCGTATCATCTTAATTAATAAGGTCGTAGAAAGATTTAATTTTCTCTAAAGATTTATTTAATATCTAGAAATAAATTAACTATTATAAAGACTTTCTAGTCTTTTTAAATTTATATAGTAGAAATAAAGAATAAATATAGTAGAGAGAAGTGGATTTATCTCTAAGACTTCTAGACTAATCGAGGAACTTAGTATAGAACTATAGACTCTTAGTATAGAAGTTCTTAATATCGTTTTTAGCGATATATAAAGCTTAGATATCTATTATTATTAGTATTCCCTCTAATATAGAACTAATTAATCTATTATAGTTTTTTTTAATAGTATTATAAATATTTCTCGTTATATATTTACTACTTTAATCTTTTCGTTTTAACTCTTATATCTCTTAAGCTACTTAGTAGCTTTACGACGATTTAAAGATAATTATAGAGTCTATAAACGCCGTAGCTTTTATCGATCTTATTATTAAATTCGTTTAAAGTATCTAGAGTTATTAATTATTGTTTATAAAAACGAAGATATTAAACTTTATCTTTAGCGTTTACTTTTATATTATTAAGATCTAGAATCGAGTTATAGAAATAATTAGAAGACTCTTTAATAACTCGCTAGTCATCTAGAAACTCGATTAAGTTATAGTTCTAAAATCTTTTATTAAGTTCGTTACTTCGTCTAAAAGCCCTATTAATTATTAGAATATTAAAATTTAATACTATTCGACTCTCGTTATTATACTTCTCGTCTTATTTAGGCGTTAATAGATATAAATAAAATCTAAGTTAATAAAGACTAGTACACTATATAGATTCTAAGAAGAATACTAAGATAATATAGATAGAGCGATTGTTTTAATCGAAAATTTAAAAAAGAAATCTAAATTAAAAAGACGACGAGAGAAGAATTTTATATATTAAAAAATATAAGATTATACGCTAAAATCTTTTCGATAAAAATCTCTTCTTTTCTTTATTTTCTATAGACTATTAATCGCCGATCTTTAACTATTCTACGTCGAATTATATACTCTAATATAGCTCTTAGCTATTAGAATCTTATATTTAATCTATATTTAATATAGCCTATATTTAATCGCGCTTCTTTAAGACGTTTAGATTCTTTAAGCTACATTAGCTTCTGCGAACTAGATCTTCGAGCTTAGATTTTTATAATATATTAGCTAAACTATATTCTATACGATCTTTAGCGAAAGACTAGATCGATATTCTAAGATTAATAATATATATTAACTTATAAGCGGCGAATAGAGTAGTTAGAAACTCGGTTATAGATCTTATTTATTTTTAGTACCTTAAATTATTTAGTATTTCTTAAGTCTATAGAAAGACGAATTCTAATCGAGATATATATTAGCTTTTTACTAGCTAATACCTCGTATTAAGCTCTTTCGTAATTTAATATATAAAAGCTATATTAACGCTCGACTTAAAGAATAAAAGTATAGTTTAGTTAAGATATAGCGATATTTTCTTCGGAGACGTAACTTAAATTAATTCGCGAGCTAATAGACTAACTTCTTAATCTAGATAATACTAAGCGCTATTATTATTATTACGCTAGATCGAATTAAAATTTAAAATCTAATATAAGCTAAAGTTAACGAGACTATCTAATTAGTCTAGATCTAACGTTGACTATATATTAGCGAGATAGCGAAAAGAACTCTAATTAGAACGTAAGATACTTTTTTTATTAATTATTATCGTGCAAAGAGTAGCTTTAATAAAGACTTTATTACGCTAACGTCTTCATTATCGCTAGGCTAATCGTCTATAGCTTATCGCAGAAATATATCTATGTAAAGTAGGTTAGAAGGCGAGCTAGAACGCTAGCTAAAGCGTAATATAATAGTGGCGAAACGTAAGAACGGCGAGGAAGATATAGATAGAGAGATAATAATCGAGAGAGCGTAGAAAGAGAATTAGTTAAGAACGATTTCCAAGGATAGTATTCTAATAAAGATAGTGAAGTTAGAAGCACGAAAGATAGGAGATTATAGAGGAAAATTTTTCGATAGAGGCAAGCAGCGTTGGAGCTTAAAGCGATCGTCGCAGCTGGGTAGACCTAAGGTGTAGATTCGAGCGAATAGTCTCGAGACGAGAACGGAGGGATAAATAGTTAGAAGGGTTCACCCCCCACTTGAACAAACTCCCCATCGGGACACTCTAGTACTAATTCAATTTATCTAAACCCGATTCGGTTAAACTACGACTAAATTAGTATTAGGTGTCCCGGTAGAGGGTTTATTCGAATAGGGGGTAAACCCTTCTATATAAACTATGTAAGTGAGGAGAGAAAGCGAAAGAAAGGAGAAAGTAGAAAGATAATAAATTAAGAGTATTAAGGAAGAATAGTTAAGAAAGAGCTTAAATTAATATATCGTTATCGCTTTTCTTAGTACACTCTTAAAAGCTAGCTCTGGAAGTTTATGACTCAAGCCGTCGGTGTAGCCGCTGTAGATCTATTAAGTATTTATAAATTGACCATCTACGTGAAAGAGAAACGTAATAGTTTCTGAAAAGTAGAAATCAGGCAGTAGCTTATCTACATGAGGGGCGTAGTCACTTAGGATCACTCTCCTTCGCGCGACGATCACTCAGGTCGCGCGACAATAGGGCGGCGCTCACCCGATCCCTAATTAGGGGTGAGGTCGGGGTAGATTTCTGTCTTCTTGGCATTTGGGCAAGAGCAATGCCTTGGCGCCGGCTTCCAACCGTCGTCCGGAGTTCAACTTTCTAAGTGTAGGTAAGAAGATGTATAACAGTATAACCGTCCGGAGTATACGCGTTAAGTGTAACGTGAATAATCATCCCGAGTAGATGTTGTGTACTCCAGACCAAATACGATTGAAATTCTTTATTCATCGCTTCTGCCTTTGAGATACTCGTAGAATACATGTTATTATCGTTTGATGGTTGGAATTCTCTAATGGTCTGAACCACCTTGACCGAATAGCTATCCGCCTGAATCAATAATTATAATGATAATAACAACTCAGATACATAGCTTTCCTTGCCCACCTTATGCACAGTAGTCTGAACATTGAAAAAACTTGATCTGGTATTTGGTATACTTGTCTCGGGTCACAGGGCATTGGCAGCGCTGATGCTCAAACATTGCTCCATTCTCGAAACGCAACTTCTTCCGCAGTTTGGAGAACTTGATTGATCTACAGGCTTCTTGGCGGGAAACAAAGTAAACCTACTCCGTAGGGATATGGATTTTCTACGTAGGGATAGATGGGCGTTCACGAATCCTGGACGGGATAATGTGCAGGAGTATCTGAGCCGGACAAGTCTAGTGTGCTCCCTTCTTGAGCAGGACCAAAGCACACAACATGCTGTGAGCCTCGTGGCAGCGTCCGCTATGGCATTGCTAACATACTCATCGTCTGTCAAGCCTTCATGGTAGCTTTTCATCGCCACGCTGCCATTCCCTTCACAGGCTACCTTGCTTTCAGATGCATAACAGCTCAATCCATGATCTAGTAGAAGAAACTGTATCAGGGTCATTAGCATGTTGTAACCCTTGTACCAAAAGAAGCCTCACCCAATAATCTTTCCAGCGACATGCTTCCGTCGAGCTTCCTCGTGGTCCATGATCCCGGCAGAAGTCGTCAGGACGATATACCCGAATTGACGCGAAGGCAGCAACTTAACAACCCACTTCTCAAAGTCCGTTATTCGAACATTGTATCGTGGAGAGATAACACCTGTCTTATTGATGCTATTCCCAAAATATCAGCTACTCGTAAGGGAGCACGGGAGGTAAATGTGCGCACCGGCCATTGAGCTGGATGACGATCTTGCCCGATCGGTGGTCATCGACCTCCTCAAATTCCCCAATGTAGCCTAAGGAAGACGGACCAGTCAGTGATTTTGCAAGCGATTAAACGTTGAACCTCAGATGTCAAATCAGAGAACGTGTAAGATCTTTGCAGATTTTAGATTTATCGGGTACTTAAAGGGCAAAGGTCGTGAGATGGTCTTGAGATGTTGAGACCATTGCCTAGTTATCAACCCGAGTGTGCTCACTCGTCGAAACATGGGAGAGATCCGCCAACGATTGTCTGACCACCCTACGTACCATGCTTCTGCATACAATGCAAGAATTTGACAATGACTTTTGAGCTGGGTCGAATGAGTACCTGGCGCTTGCCAGACTTCTCAGCATTGTTGATGGCGTTTAGCGCATCATTGAGGACACTTGTTTTGACCATGTTGGCAGACGTGAGATTCTCAACTCGGTGGTGAGAGGTGAGGTATCTGGCAGAGCAAAGAGATCCATATTAGCCTGTAAGCGCAAAGAGTGCTCTTGAATCAAGGGTTCTTCAGCCCATGTCGTAGGAGGGATTCCATGCGCAAAGTATGTCCAGCTTGAGGGTTACCTTACTATGAGCGTCGATTGTAACGTACCTCGATTATGAGCAGATGCGTCGATGGTTGGAGGTGCAAAGGGTCAAATAGTTGAAGCTTGAAGCGTCCCCAAGATGGTGGGCCAGGCTAGGTCGAAAAGAGTTAGATAGCTCGTCTGGCGATAAACGGCGATAAAGAAAGGTGGCTAACGACTTATCATTCTCATTGTTGACCATCTTTATGACTGAAAGTCTACTCCGTATTTTATCTTCTTAATATTAGCTGAGTTTTGAGCTGATCATTGAATCTGTGTTGATTGGACTTCTGCTGCGTATCTTACAACGATGATTGACGAGACATGCTGCACTTGCGCGACTGTCATTTCGCCACAGTTTGATGAGAAGAAGGAGAAGCCCACACTGCGGGTTCACGGCTTGGAATGTTGCGGTCGATTTGTTTGTGGGAACTGTATCGCAGTATGCTCTCCGCCAATCTATTCTATACCGAAGGCCTCAACTGATCCTTTGTTGGAGGACAATCCTCGGTTTTCATCTTACTGTGAGCCACCCATCCGCAGGACGTAGTGCAATAATGAGAGACTGAACCTCGATTTAAGGCCTGTTCTGCCAGTACGTCTTTGAGGTTACATAGATCCTCCCGTGGACTCATGCTGAGCCTTGAGTCATACTTGGAAATCTCTACACTCGAAATATTTTCAAGGCTCGATAATCCCCCCAGACAGGTAGTACTGACTGCAGCCTTACAATGTAGAGTCTCATCTGGCCCGTCGTCATTACCACAAGGCCTTCGTGATCCTCCAGCGTACTCGCCGCCTCCTTCTCCTCGTCCCGGCCCTGCTACTTTGGCTTCACCAGCGGTTAGCGATGTGCCCCCAGCATATTCTGCGTTGAATATTTTCACACCACCACAAGAAAAGAACCGTCCATCGCCAGACGCTCCAGCAGAGAATGTCTTGCATTTTTTGGACCCTGCTCAGGATTCAGTGCTGTCACTCTCACTGCGCTACGGTGTTCCTCAAGATGCGCTGAGGCGAAAAAACGGTCTATTCGCAGACCATCTGCTAGCTGCTCGACGAACAATACTTATTCCCGGGGAGATCTACAAAGGAGGCATCAGCTTGAGTCCTGAACCAATGGAAAGCGAAGAAGAGGAAATACGAAAGGCGAAGATTAGAAGGTGGATGGTTGCGTGCAAAGTATCTGAGTACTCATTCCCCCCCCTGGTGACCTTGGTCTGAACAAGGCTGATCAACTGTCGAGCATTCTTATACATCTCAGATATGACATTGCTGTCCTCTACCTTCAACAATCAGACTACAACCTTGGTCTCGCTGTGGAAGCGTATCTGGCCGACGAGAAATGGGAAAAGGAACATCCTTTGGAAAGAGCATCGAACGGGCGTAAGACAGGCCAGAAGCCGGGAAAGCGGAAAACCGGCATGCAGACAGGCTTGACTGGTCAGCTTTAAAAGGGAGAAAAAATTTGAGCATGGAACATGCGTCTCCACATAATAGCATTAGGTGAGGGGAGGGGTTGTTTTGGGATCAATGACGACGGTGTACTTCTATAGACTGTATATAGCGTATCACCTTTCGATGTGAAGGAGCAGACGCAGAGCAAATTATGTTTCTTTCGAGGTGCCCGCTCTCAAAGGAAGAAGAGTTTCCCTCCACCACTCGTCCGCCAAAAGCCGGGCAATGAGGTATCGTACCTTTTGAACCTCGGCCCGCTAAGTTGGCACCTCACTTTTCATCGGCACAGCATTAACTGAACGTAAGATATTCCAACAAAGTAAGTACCAATCAAACTCCTCCTTCCTCTAAATTTTCTTTCTGTCCATTTAGATTTGAGATTTCAATTGCTTTCAGCGGACGCCTTATATCATGGCCGCCGAAGCAAAAGCCCAAACTGAGATTCACGATTTCGGGAGTCTCTTCTCCCTCGAAGGAAAGGTAGCGGTTGTAGTATGCCTCTTCCCCCTAAGAATGATAACAAAGTTTGACTCGTCTTCTTGTCGCTATTTTTCGTCTGTCTGTTATCTCCATTGTATTTATTGTTTGGAATGAAACAGGCTGACACCGTACTGCGCGTAGACAGGCGGCTCGAGGGGTCTGGGTCTCCATGCTGCTTCTGGGTACGCTTCCCTGACCCGACTCCTACTCCACCAGGTACTGACGGGAGGTTCGCCCTCTTAGCTTTCTCCAAGCTGGCTGTTCAAAGGTTTACATAACCTCGCGAAAAGCAGCAGCCTGCGACTCTGCCTGCGCCGCCCTCAATGCCCTGCCCAACAAACGCCCAGGTGCTCAAGCCATCTCGGTGCCCGCCGACAGCGCAAAAGTTGCAGAGGTAGAGGCCCTCGTGAAGAAGATCATGGAAACGACGGACCACGTGGACATCTTATTTGCGAACGCGGGGGCTACCTGGGGGGAAAAGTTCGATACCCATCCTGACAGCGCTTTCGCGAAGGTGATGGACTTGAACGTCAAGAGTGTCTTCAATACTATCCGCTTGTCCGTGCTGTCCTCCCCTCTTGGTGGCTGGGTGCTCTTCGCAAACATCATCACTGACGCTGTATGAAATAGGTTTGCACCCTTACTTCAGAAGAATGCATCAATGGAGGACCCATCCCGTGTTATCGTTACCGCCTCTATTGCCGGCCTCGGTGTTGGCTCTCTAGGTGAAAATGCCACCTTCGGCTATTCAGCGTCTAAAGGTATGAATGCCCTTGTTCTCTGGCCTGCCATTTTTCTCGTTAAATTTTTTTCCACTCTATAGCGGCTGTAATACACCTTACCCGCAACCTGGCTGTCGAGCTCGGGCCTCGATACATCCTTTGCAACAGCATTGCGCCAGGCTTCTTTCCGTCAAAGATGGCTTCGGGGTTGATGTCCCTGCATGGTGGTGAGGCAGAGATAGCGAAGCAGAACCCCAACGGGCGATTGGGCAAGCCGGAAGACATTGCCGGCGCAGTCGTGTACTTGGCGAGTAGGGCATCCAGTCATGTCAATGGAGCTTGCATCACTCTCGATGGCGGCGCATTATGGGGGAAAGGAAGGCTGTAGATAAGGTTCCTTGCCGTTTTGCTACTTGTACACATGATGTATCTCTTGGACGCGAATGCCGAAATCAGATCGCACAAGGACTGGTGCACGGTCAAACTTCAGATCTTTCCTGTAATTCTCGTCCTACATATCTAGAGTTGAAGGAAAAAAGCCTGGATTTGAACAAGAGGAGATGGGACCTATTAAGGCACGATGAATGCCTGTCTCGTTCATATTGAATCTGCACTTCTTAAAAGTTAAAGCTTGCTTCGCGAAGCGAATCAATGGACGTCACATGGGCAGGATGAGGAAGCGAGCTATTGCATGTCCATCATATAATCGGTCTTAGCGTCTCAGTGAGAAGAGCTCGCAATTGATAACATCACTCAATCCTCTCGTTTGAAAATGCGCAAGACTGTGACTGATAGATATACTCCAGATGAAAACAGCATACTTATGACCCTTGCACTACCTTACTAACCCATAGGATGGTGCTAGCCTCTGGCTGATATACTAGAATACGGAAACGGGTGGGAAACAATCCGGGAGGCTGTTAGAGCGGACATCATGTCCAGGTTTTGTTGTCTGTTCTTTTCCCATTAAGATACCAGTCGCGCGTCCTCGAACTCGGAGGCCAAATTGCATGTTTCGTGATGCCTCAGCGGACATCAACCTGGCCGCCAAACGCAACGTCTTTTCCCAATGCTTGAAACACAGGACAGATATCTCTACATGGCAATCCCTCTTCCTTGGTCCCAGCGGGCACGAAACATTTGTAGAAAGCCATGCTATTGGATCAATCAATCCATGAAAGATGAAGGCAAAGATCACGCTGTTCGTATTCTGGATGAAGGTAATTACTCTGGGCTAAGTACCCATGAGTCCGACATCCACTAGTCCTTCACAAGACCTCGTCAGGACCCGTGACGATCAACGATGTAAGAGCCGTCCACCGCAGCTGACATACTGACCCGAGTATTCTTGCGCAAGCCCTCCTCCCTTTCGATTCATGCCCAATAGTCAATTACTTAATCTAAGCTGTACTCGCTTCTTTGAGAGCCCTTCATGTTAATCAGTTCAGATCCCGGTATTAAAGAAGGCTTGACTGACAACCCTGGTTCCTAATATCGTGGTCCAAGCTTCTGTCGAGAAGACACCCTTCGGCGGTGTGGGTAATGCTGGTAGTGGTGCTTACCACGGCATATACGGCTTCGAGGTCTTCACGCACCAGCCGCCCTGTCGTGGCTGTGCCCGGCTGGATTCAATACCTGCTTAGCAATCGGTATACGCCGTAAGACAGCCAGAAATTACTCCCAAACCCCCTAGATTCAAAAGGGGAGAGGGGAAAGAGGACCAGAGACTGGATAGGCCGACAGCAACTAAGATGCCCACGCTGCTTCTGCAGTGGTTTTTGCTATGGTAGATGCAAGGAAGCCAAGATTGCTTAAGGGGCTGAGGCCGGTGATGGGTGGGTTGCGGTCCATACTACCGTTGTAGAGGGCAACAGCTCAGAATTCAGACCGACTTTCAGGCCAGCTGTCCAGGTGGGCATGTTGGTGAACAGAATCAAGGAAGAGCGAAGCAAGGTCCGTGATGAGTCCTTCAGCCCGAAACCGGCGAAAATTGTCATTCAATCCGGGTATCTAGTTCATCATCTATGTAGCTTCCGCAACCCCTACGGCAAATCTCAAATGTCCCATGAGTTAACAGTCTCAAGCAGACCTCACACCCGTAACCTAGAAGTCATTCACAGAAGTGATTACAACTCTTTCTTCAAGAAATGCTCCGGTTTATGGCTCGTCTCAAAGTCAATGTGTACATATGCCCTCTCAACATGTGGCAAACTTTCCAGCTTCATCTGCAGCTCCTCAGCCACGTCGTGCGTAGTGCGCAAGGTCTCTGAGGGGTCCATGACAACGTCCACTTCCACTATGATCCGCGGACCAGAGTGGTAGGCGCGAACGGTGTCAATGGCAACGATGGTGGAAGAATGCGTCATGGAGATGTAGGTGATCCATTGCTGCATTTGCGTGTCTGCTGTTACACCGATAAGGAGCTGAAACTCCGAGTAGGCGGTAGAGAGCCAGAGGTATGATATTAGGCAAGAAAGCATGATAGCGCCCATTGGATCAATCCACCACTTCAACCTACTGCCACCAACGGAGGTGAGGAGACCAAAGCCGTTGATGAAAAGGTCATTGCGGTGGTCTTCCCAAAGAATGCGGATCTGTGAATAGACGTTACGCAGGGTCCAGCAGTAGCAAAACAGCGCGAATTTCGTAGCACATGCGATGGCCACTGCTAATACAGAGGGTAGATGTAAGGGTTTGGTCTGTTCTGAATTGCCTTGTTTCAGCTCCATGAGGGATAGCACAATGATGATCCAGGAGACGGCGGACATGAGGAAGCAGAAGACAATGTTTCCCGCCGTTTCGATACGAGCTTTACCTGAGGGGAATCTTCGAGGGTCGACTTTTTTGACAGCGCGATTGCAGACGATGAGGGTGATGTTGGACATGGGATCGAAGATGGCATCGGCCATGGTGGTGAACAAGGAGAGTGAACTGCCTGCAGATATGGCGGCATAGCTCTGTAGGACAGCGAGGAGCAGATTGGCTACGAAAGAGCCTTGCACAGCGATCTGGTACTTGAGATGGTTCGCCCCTTCGAAAATCTTGGCCAACCTTATATGCTCATCGACAGGCTTGAGCCATTTCTGGATGTTCTCGTTCTGATTTTCGTAGAAGTCCTGGAGCTTCTTGGCCTTGTGCGCTTCTTTATTTAGGGTAATTGGACCGTAGCCATCTCTTTTCCGGGACGTATTCGCACGTATTGCTTCGATCTCGCTGTCAGTCTTGAGCTTCGTCGAGAGGTGATAGGGATCATTGTCGTAGGAGTAATGTGGAGGCTGGTTCTCTTCATCAGGAGAAGAAGCGGTGGGATGGCGAGGAACGGGGTCGTTGTCGTTGTCGCTGGGCTTGGTAGGTTCGAAGGCAGTACTTGTCGCTCGTTGGACGGTGGTGACTGATGGTGTTTTACTCATTGAGGCGGTTGGAGTGTCGGATGTTTGTGGCTGACCATGAAGTGGAATGGTGTATATTGGTCGGGTGTTGGAAAGGTCGGCCATGGTGAAGGGCGGTGGGGTGGGAGACCAGTTGGTCTACTTGGGCAGTATGTTGTATAGAAGACGGGGTAATGCCATGAATGATTGTAATGATAATGATGATGATGATGATGGATAATGCTTTGTATCAAAATTTGAGTATTTTTTTGCGCACCAGCTGTGCCTGGTGCTTGTTGTAAGCACATAAAGGTACCTTACGTACCTTACCTTAGCTACCGTGCTACTGTGCGTACTTTACCTTACTCTACTTTAATGTTTTGACCCTTTCTCCCGACCGGCCCGCCTAGGTTCAGAAGCTAAGGTACTTTACGGTACGAAGTACTCGGTAAGGAAAAGAGTGGATACCTTAGCCAAGCTGCGCCTTCACCGAGCAAAATTCGTATTGTGAATTTGGCCTGAAATTACCTTATTATTACGACGAGGTATTATTCTAGCGTGGCCATGTTATTTTTCAATCATCTTAACTAGAACTAGAATAGTATAGCGTCTGCTTTTGCCGAATCCGGATTCATCGAGCAGTCTACGGAGGGTGGCACAATTAGTCTCCTAAGAGATAATTCTAGGGAAGCAAAGAAGTACTCTAGGGTCATCTTCCGAAAGTAGGGCTAGGGCTGATACTAGCGCTGTCCAGGACTAATTGTGCCACCCTCCGTAGATAAAGGTACGTTATACTTTAAAGTAGTACGAGGGGTAGAACGAATAAAGCAATATCAGGAATGTCTCTTTACCAGTTGACGAGGTCAGGTCAAAATTCCTCTTCTCATCCAAGATTTAGACGGGCAGTGACAGATTCGTTTCATACCAAAGCTCTATCATGGATCCCTCAAAAGCCAAGGTACCTCCAATGAAGGATTTAACAACTGAAAACATCACCGAGAACACCATCCGTATCAATTCCCAAACTTCAGATCTTCGTCTCACTTACCTCCTGGACCGGCTGGTCACGCATCTCCATGACTTCGCTAGGGAGACAAGGCTGAGTACGAAAGAATGGATGGCTGCATTGGAGTTCTTGACCGCTGTGGGCCAAACGTGCAGCGATGTGCGACAAGTATGCTCTATGTCTCTCAAACTGCGTTTTCTCAGCTAGCTGTCGAGAGAGGTCGCAGTTTGAGGTACCGGCTAGTGCTATGTATTGTACTATGAAACGTCGCATGCCGCAGTGATTGGTCATCGATGGGCAGAAGCAGTCCTTGCATATACTTTTCTCCCCAACAAGACCTGACTTCCGTAGCAATATTCCCAAACTCTAATGAATTTCTCCGTGGCAACGGCGACTCTTTCTGGCAGTGTACTTGCCTGCTTACAAATCTATGCTGACCTGTTTCTTTTTTCTAGGAGTTCATACTGCTCTCTGATATCCTCGGCCTTTCGTTGCTTATTGATAGTATAGACCATCCCAAGCCGGACCATTCTACCGAGGGAACTGTTCTTGGACCCTTCCACTCACACAAAGCGGAGGTTATCGCCAATGGCGACGCAATCTCCCATGATCCCGCAGGCGAACCTTGCTTAGTCCTTTGCACCGTCAAAGACTCACTCGGCAAGCCTGTTTCCGATGTACAGATTGATATCTGGGAAACGGACTCTTCAGGGCATTATGACGTGCAATACGCTGATCGAGAGGGTCCGGACGGGAGATGTGTGATGAAAAGCGATAAGGACGGCAATTTCTGGTTCAAGGCCATCAAGCCAGTTTCCTATCCAATTCCACACGACGGCCCAGTGGGAAAGCTTCTTGAGAAGCTACAACGTCATCCATTCAGACCAGCCCATATGCATTTCATGTTCGAGAAATCGGGATACGACCATCTGATCACGGCGTTGTACACACGTGGTGATCCTTACGAGACGTCGGATGCTGTTTTTGGAGTCAAGGAATCACTCCTTGTCGATTTCCATCCTGCCGACAGGATGATTGCGAAGAAGTATGACGTTGAGGTTGGATCTGCAGTATTGGAGCATGACTTTGTACTTGTATCGGTCAAAGAGGCTTCAGACCTACGAGTTGAGCGAAGCAGACAAGCGTTAGCCGATCTAGGTATGAAGGTGAAACTATTTCATGGTCTGCCGGTACCGGACGTTGACTGAAACGATCTCTGTTCTTCTTCTTGTCAAGATCCTTTACTAAGGATTCAACTGCCAGCGACCGATTGAGCCCGAGACCAAAAGAGTCTACAAGACTGCAGCGTGATGCGCGCAGTCTCTTTCTCTGTAACCTAGGAGGTATAAACTCTCCCCAATGCACCTTTACGATAGGAATATTTACGGTCCAGCATGTATATTCAAGACTGTTGTTGACGCCTCACACCAGGAACCAGTGTCCAACTACTAAGGCAACAAGGCACTAGATGGTCCTCATGAGTAGGAGTAGCTATGAATTAAGAGGTAAAGGTAGTGTATTCATCGAGCTAGCAGTGATGGGCGACTGAAACGCCTCGAGTCTCGTAGAGTCGAGGTCAGATTGGGAGACAGGGTTTTGGCAGGACAGAATAGCAATGACAGTCGAAGTCTTCCTCACCATGCGAGACAGGTAGACCGGGCCATGATAACAGCTGTTTCACACTTGCCTGTTGCACGCAAAGCTGCAGGACCGAGTTCAACCTCCACAACCGCCGAGCCATATATTTATAACTTTTGCATGTCGGCCCCTTTGTCGCTAAAATCGTGGAAGACGATTCTTGCTGCAGTGAATAATAAGAATGCAAAAGAGGGGACCTGGGGAGGCAGGCGTTGTACAGTATGCTGATAATAATGAATCGATTGGCCAGTGAGAAGGCTGTTTTTGACTCATGGTAATTGCTAACCATCCGACACGCCAGACCGATTCATGACGTAGGAAACCACATTAAAGTACTTGGCTACTTAGCGTGCATCCCATGAGGCAGAAGTATATCAAATACGAATATCGCGAACAGCCCCATTATCCCTTGCATGGGTTGGAGATAGACGAAAAGAAGAGTTGCGAGAGAAAAGGCGAGTAAGGGGATGGTATAGGAGGGTAGGTGTTATTGTCGGAAGATTTGATATTCCTGTCGAAGCCAAAGTGTGAAGAAGCTCGGAAGTAAGTCTGAAGATAGTTTGTTGTAGCCGCCAGCAAGATATAAAGATATCTTGGATCTGCAGAGTGATGAAGCCAATCGGCAGCCCGTCCATCACATGTCCTTTCTCTAATGCTCTGGAGCCGCCAGTCGTCCTTTTCCTAAGTAAAGGCCAAGACAAGCCAAGTGAAAGCCAAGTGCTGTTAGCGGCCGGAGTTAGCGCCCACTCTTTATTTAGCTAAGGTACGAGGGGTAGCTATCCATTCAATCCAACCAAGTGTGTCGGTTGTCGCTGAACAGAAATAGAAACCTCTACTACTACTACTACTACTACTACTACTACTACTACTACTACTACTACTACTACTACTACTACTACTACTACTACTTACTACCTAAGGTACTTACTTAAACAATTTCTATCATGGCCTCCATGTCGTCTATCATCCATATATCTCCATCCAGGTCAATCTTCCCTCAACATCTATCACTTTCACCTCACGGACAGTCGATATCATTCCGCCTATCCCCCAACCTGACAGCACCCGCACTTCCACTCCCCTCTCCTCTTCTCATGCCAAAATGTACCACTTCCTGTTGCTCTTCCTCTCCTCCCTACTCTCCCTAGCATCATCAGCAGCAATAGGGCCGTGGCATCATGAGCCATGGAGACACCCGTATCGGGATTATGTTGCAGGCATCAAACAAGTCCTCGCCGCCACATCCACTTTCACATGCCTGACTCCAGCCAACTCGGCCATGCCTTCATCCTCGCTGCCACCGCCTTCTCCAGGCCTTACTGTCTATCATGTTGCACTTGGACGTGGGGTACAAGTAAGCCTTGGTCCGAGATGTTCTCCCCCTCCGTTTTCTCTTGGCTAACACGCATAGAATTATACTTGCCCTCCTGATGCGCCCTCTTCGGCCGCCCCTGTTCCCATTGGCGCGGTCGCCAATCTTTACAACACTACCTGCATGGCTAGCGTCCGCATACCTCTCGGGGATCAGGCTTACGTCCTCAACAAAGCCCCTGCCGTCGCCGTGGACAACTCCAATCCTAATACATCCAACAGCAAGCCCATACATCCACTCGGATCCGGCTCAGTCCTTTCTGGCCACCACTACTTCACCGACAGCACTACGGCGACGTTTAATCTCGTTTGGGACACAACTAATTATGGCATCTTTTTCTCGAAGAAAACCTACAACATTACAGCGCCGGCCAGTGCCGTCAATGGATCAGATGGAAGCAAAGCTGTTCCCTGGCTGAAGCTGCAAGTGGAGAGCCCAGTCCCTCCACTGACGATCGAGCCAAAGGACCTAGTGCCCAGCGTGAAGGAAATCTATAGGGTGAACACTGCTGGCGGTGCGGCGCCAGCGACATGCGCTGGGATGCCTGCGGCATTCTCGAGACAGTATGCAGCGGAATATTGGTTTTTTGCTTAACTTATACACGCGATGAATGATTTTCGATCCTTTCTCCTCATCAATCTCGTTTTCTGGCTGTGAATACCCTTCTTCTCATAGTAGGGAGGGTCTAAAATGGCGTTCGCCAAGATATCATGGCGTTCTGGCGTTGCACACGTGCATGGAGGCTATACAGATCCAAAATATCTGACAAATGGACACAGTCATCTCTTGGTTCAAATCAAATTATCAATGTTCCAATGTTCCGATGGTACTGACTGAACCAAACAGTGCATCATTAACCCACAAGCGCGTACAGACATGAGACGGGTGAGCTCGAGAATATGTGAAGACGCAGCAAACAGTCCCCACACTCCATGTACCTTTAGCTCAGGGTAAAACAGACCATGAACCCAAGGAAAGCAATCAACAAACCCTCAAACTCTGCTACATGTATCCTGCAGCCCATCGCCGTGAGCGTGGACGCACTTTACCCGATAGGCTCGTCGTTCCTGTTGCAGGAGTAATGCCAGTGCTGTTGCATCTATCGTTGGTGACGATTATCAAAGGACTCTCTGGCCGCTTGTTTTTGATGCTTTGCAGCATCGAAGCGGGTCCGGACGAGCCACTCGTATCATTCTTTCCTGTCAAATATTCCACCGACAGGGGACTGACCATGTCCAGAATTTCTTGTAGCGGCCCATTTACATGAGACTAATTGATTGGCTCAGCGTAGAGAAAGCGGACGTGCATCGTGTAGTAGTTGTTGCAAGCTCGACACTGCATTGACCACGAGGCTCTGGTGGCGAGCGCCCGTTTTCCTGCGGCTTTGCGATCAGATGGCACTTGGGTTGGGGGTGGAAGTAGAAGCGGAAGTTGCCGGAGCTTTGGTGAAAGATGATCTTGGCCATGGAGTATTCGCGGTTGAGGTTGCGGGTGGCCTGGCAAGGATACTTCCGCTGCTGGGTCAGATATTAGCGGGTCTGTAGAGCGCATTGCACAATTAAGAGGTTGTGCCACAGTGGAGAACTATGTGATCGCTTTGCTGAGCGGTGTTCTAGAAGCGCAAGCCATGGGTTGCTCGGAGCTACTGGAGGAAGACCTCCGACAGAAGCTTCAGACTGCATCTCGGACACCCATGCCAAGATAGGACCTACCACTCCTGCATATGATGTAGCGCTGAAGTATGCTCCAAAGGAACTGAGCAGGGATGTAGTTCTGGAGCGTTGTCTCCAGGTTGGATCTGAGCCGCTGCCAGCTTGCTTGGTGGCGATTCGGCTGGCATCGACTGTTCTGGACGAGGGACAGGCGAACAGACGCTGGATGGCTCCTGAACATTCTCAATCGTGACTAGTGTGGCGTCTTCGGAAGTCGAGCAAGATTCAGTTCTCGTTGGCTGGCTGGTTTGTGCCAAGTCTGGGCCTGGCGATTTTGGTACTAAAGGAGGAAACACGATCGCTCTGGATCTTTATCGGTGCAGGGTCATGGCTCGTTGCCTTGGGCAATATCTTGCTTGCTGGCCGCAGCGGTCGAGGAAGGTTCTCTCCCAGGTTCTCTCCAACATTTCTAACACGCCCAGAACACAGCTTTTCCATGCAGGATCGAGGTTTGTAAGGTCAGCCGGCAGTAGCACTGACAATGCATCTTGGTTCGCCTCGCCCTCGAGCTCGTACGGGTAATCTAGTTGACTTGCACGGCTGAGGTCCTCAATTTCCATAGGTAAGTACTAAACGATATCCCAGGTCCAAGAAGTGTATGCATTCCAGAAAAGACCGCAATCTTATAGACCGATGGTGAAACAGTAGAAGATGTCAACGAGTGCTCCTGGGAATTGGGAATGGATAAACCGACAACACGGACTCATTCTTCGCCACTGTACCTGTGCTCTCGTGGGGTGGACGTGTATAAGTGGTTTGTAATCTACCAACGTTGTCCAACGCATCCTCACCTCCTTTTTCCGGATCGAATTCTAATGCGTCTCGGAAAAACGTGGGATCCAATACTGGCTATGGGGTTTTTTCGTCCCCAGTAGCGGCACTTGTGTATACTTTAGAACTTGACCGGATGCTATCACATTAAGTATCGCTGCCTTGCCACGAACCAGTTTAAAGGGTTCGCTTGTGGATATATAACTGCGCAAGGTCGGCAGCAAAGTTCAGCAAAGGGGTCCACAGTAATTCAGATAGTGTTTGGAGCCTCAGGGATAACGGCGTAGCTAGGACGTGAACAGGAAAATTGACCGCCGTCATAGTTCCCACCGACAATGCTTCACGAATAGATCGTCGAGAATGTGGCGGTAGTCAGGAAAGAGGACACACTGGGAGGGCATTCCTCGTTCTCCCGAAAGCTCAGGTTTGAGGAGAGCGCTGCCACAGAAAGGTCTCTCTGTTTGAGGATTCTTAAAGAAAGCCATTGTAGCTGAGGCTGGCACTGGGTTGCTGGGCTGTCGTACTCGCAGAGAAAAGCCTGGCACAGAAGATCGATGAGTGACCCGTTTAGGCATAATAAGAAGTACTGAAGTGAAGACTCACCCGCAGACCTCGAAACCAGTAGAGTTGAATGCAGAATAGATAGGTGCCAGAGAAGCTGCGCAAATGTCGCAAAAGGTAGGTTTCGCGCCGTACTGCAGAGGATCATAAATTTCTGCCACGAGCAAAGAACTTTCTCTCACTAAACTAGTAGTCTATGGCAGTAGGCGATATCGCTACTTCATGCTGCGCTAGGGTTCACATGGATCGTAGTGGACCTGTCCAAGAGGGAAAAGGCTGATTATGTGGAACTTATAGCTGAGTGCGTCGAGGTAGTTTGTACATACACAGAACAGAAGAGGGTCAACCCTAGGACAAAAAGTGGGACCTTCAAGCACTCAATGCTCCAGACCCTGAGCGATGCAAGATTAAGGTATAAAGTCGAGGCTTGAGAAGGTGGACAGGGCTGTTGGTATTTCTAGGACTCCTAACCAAACCGGTCGCTCGTTGCTATTAGGTGCTAGATCTGCGTGTGGCCAAGCAAGGCTACTACTGTAAGCGCCAGGGTTGCACAACACAACTGAGGGAACGAGAGCTTGCTCAAGACTAAGTATTTGCTGAGCTCCAATGCCGGTATATAACCGTGTAAGCTCAAGGATTGTTCTGAAACACCTGGGCCGTCGGGCTATACCACTGTGTAACAACTACTGCGTCACGACTCTTCTCATATCTTTCTTTCTTGCTTTTTCCTCACCTTCACGTTCCTGCGCCAGCTTCAAATCCCTCTTGAAGCCAATCGCCGTGTTGCGCGTCTGCTCCAGGATTGCCGCCGGCAGACGCGATCACGTTGACCGTTTCGCTTAGGTTGCTTGCATGTTTCGAAACGTCGAAAGAGTGCATCCAGTAAAGCATCACGAATATTAGAATATGTAACGAGAAACAGTAAAACGCAAACAGATTCCGACTCGTCCTGTTGGCAAGGACCATGCGAGTTATGGAAAAGACCACACGTTCGGGAAGGCTCATTCGTTTGTAGGCTCTTGTAGACTCGCGCCCCCGGAAAGCGGCGAAAGGAGAAAGGTTAGCTTCGTACGTGGACCTATAGCGGTCTAAAGAGAGACCTGAAGGCGTCTCTGCTGAGGCCGATATTGCTGTTGATTGCGGAGGCTGCGCGTACGCCGAAGCTGACGAGGCTGGCGCACCTCGACTGTAGGTGGATACGTAGCGAGATCTCTCGTAGAGGTTGAGATTGTCTTTTTGCAGAGATGCAATTTCCTGCCGAAGCGAGGTAACAGTGCTGTACTGTTTGGAAAGTTCTTCCTCCAACTGGGTGTTCTTTTGCTTGAAACGGTCACGCTGAGCTTGAATCATAGGCAAGATCCCAGAGCCTCCGCCCACGGGCTCGCCTGCTCGGATGGTATCTAAGGTGTTGCGATAGGCGCTTTGTGGATCGAAACCAGATATGATGGAAGATGTTGGAGATACCCTACCTTTGCGACTGGGGAAAGAGTTGCCATTATAGGATGAAGAAGGATAGCGAGACGTATAGGTCCCAGCAACAGACATAGCTGATGACGGAAGGGTATTCGATACCTCTTGTTGTACTCTGACCAGATCCGTTTCCAGGGTCGCGTTGAGATTCTGTGCACGTTCGAGCTCTGAATGCGTGTTGGACAAAGTCTCCTGGACTGATTCCAGTTGCTGTTGCAGTTCTTGATGCGAAACTCTCAGCACTGCCAGCTCGTTGCTTAGCTTCTTATTTCTCGCAAGCAGTAACTGTTCAAGCGAGTCCTTTTTGTCTCCTGTGACCGACCCGTTGACAGGGAGCAGATCGCTATTGCTTTCTCCATCAGCAGCCGGACTTGCGTCGTCCTCATCGAGAGTAGAGAATTCGATAGACTACTGCAGGTCAGCAAGCAAAACAGGCGATTTTTAGAATAGAGCTACCTTGAAAATCTCCAGCTCCTGTTTGATTTCATCGTAGTCGCGCCATGCCTGGATACGCTCACGCAGCCTTTCTCTGTCGCGCTCAAGCATCTGGGCATTCTTCTCTAGTACACGAATGCGACTCTCACGTTTTCTGGTCTCAGAATCTTTCTCAAGTCTGATAGTATCCAATCTCCTCAGCAACGCGGAGTTTTCGGACCTCAAACGTGCATTGTTGGGGTCGTCGTCTGCAGTAGACTTTCGCTGTGTACTCGAGGAGGCTTCTGCGAGCTCCAACCTCAACTGTTCGTTCCTTGCCTCGACCTCTGCCAAGCGTTGGCTAGTCCTGTCGAGGTCTGAGCTCAAAATCTCCAGTTCGGCAGCGCTGGCAGAGTTATGACGGCCTTCATTCTCGTTGTCTTCACTTTGGCCCAGACGCTGTGAAACTTCATAGCTAGCTTTCAATTCGTTCAGCAGACGTTCTTGACTCTCGATTTTATCCTCCAGACTGCGTTCCTTGGCTTCCCAGTTATCTTTCTTCTCTTCTAATACAGCCTTCCAAGATGTTTCCACCTCCTTGATTTTAGAATCTCGTGATTCTTCAAGCATCTTCCTAACAGCGCGTTCTTCCTCTAATTGGCGGTCCGAGTTGTCTAACTGCTGGGTAAGATTGCTGATACTTCTCTGATGATGTTCATTCTCAGACGCAAGCTTAGGAAGCGTCTCCTCAGATAACAAAAGCGCATCTACAGATGCTTCAAGCAACGGGTATGGATCTGGGGCTTCGGAAATAGAAGAGTAGAGCTGGAGGAAGGCTGAAGAAGTAGTCTTTCCATGACTCGTGAGAAGGTCGATGAACGTTTGGTATGCTGTCCACATTTAGCAGGCAATGATGGTGGACCTCTATATGGTTTTAGTACCTTTCAGGAGGCTCTTGAACTCTCCCAGCTTGGCAGCGTCGTCCAACTTTCTGAAATCTTTCGTCTTCTGTGCTAAATCCTTACGTGACAATAAAGCATCTCGCTGATGTGTAACAATGTCAGTTGCTGTAGAATCGAGCTCTGGGACGAGCTTGGTCAGATCAATATCTACACGAAGCTTTAGCTCGGCCGTGTCCTGTGGGAGCTTTTGCGATCCTCACTTCTCCAAGCTGAAATAGCACTCTGGAACTTGTTGTCTCCCTGGGAAGACGAGGAATCGCCATTGCTCAACAAGATGGCTGAAGCGTTCTTCGTATCGTTGGAGCTATCCCCAGGATCATCTCGACCACTATCGTGGGGGGAAGCAGTGTCGTCCCCTCCCGCTATGACATCCATGTTGCATTTGATATCTGTTATCGTATTGACCCGGCCGAGGCGTCTGTTTCATAGTCCATTTAACACCTTACCGAATCCTCAATGCCTTGGATTGGCTGAGGAGTGCTCAGGGTAGTGCTTAGAATGAAGGACAGTCTGAAGGTTCATGGCGCGGGAATAAGACAAGTTGAACGCCAAGGCTGGTCTCCAGATCTCTGACTAGGCCCCCCCCCTTCAACAAATCATTCTTTGCAATGGGTTGAATCGCTGTCACAGGGCTCATGAGGCCTTGAGATCTTCATAAGAAGATATGTCCGAGGACCAGCAGAGTAAGATCTCCCTTCGCCCTACCAAGGAAGGACGAGCTTCTACGGGCTCCTACGTCCTCAGGCCCCTTGTGCAGGACATTCCGCTTTCGACCGAGGAACAAACAGCAGAGGCTCGTATTACTTGTGTGGAGCTTTGCGATGAAAATCTCTACATTGGCACTTCTCAGGCAGAAATACTACATTTCGTCTCCTTTCCCCAGGATCCTGCAGAGGAGTCTCCAGGTCCGCAGTATATCTTTGCTTCGAGACTACAGCCAGCGTACAGTGCCCAAATCTCTGGTCACAGTCAGACTCTGCCTGGTGTGCAGCAGATTCTAGTCTTACCAAAAGTGCAAAAGGCATGTGTTCTCTGTAATGGAACTTTGAGTTTCTACAGTTTACCAGAATTGAGTCCTGCCTTCAGCAATAACACAGTACCCAATTGCACTTGGGTGGGAGGTGTCGATCTCAGTAACAAGTTAGACAGAGAAGATGACGGCGTAGTTGTGATGATATGTGTCAAGAATAAAGTCAGGCTTATGCGGATACGTGATGAAGCTCGCAGGGTCCGAGACATCGAATTCCCAGGCTGTCTCATATCTACTCGCCGAGGCAGCTTTGCTTGTGTTGCAGACACTCATTCGTATGCCTTGCTTGATGTCGAAAATCAGCAAAAGATCTCGTTGTTTCCTATCTCATCACTAGACGAGAATGCGGCAGGTGGGAGAGTCGAAAGCATATCACTCACACCAGATCCTACGACTGCGCAAGTTTCTAATTCATCACGTCCTATTTCGAGCGAAGGCGTGTCGGATGGAAAAGGTCACGGGAGGAATACAAGCCTTGGTGCCTTCGTTGGAGGCCTAGGACGACGTCAAGCTAGTCCTCAATCTATAATCCAAGAAACATCACTATCTGGAACTCCAGAGCTAATTACGCGGGATGCCTCACCATCGCCTTCTTCAACTCGTACTAGATCCGCCTCAAAGCCAGAAAACCCCCCTCCAACGATGTCAACACCCAAAAAGCCTCTTCCAATACCTCCCGAACGACCAGAACGCTCAGATTCGCTCAGAAGACCCCCTCCGGCTCGACTGCAGTCTTCTGCAGTATTACTGCCTCACATATGCTCACCAACGCCTACTGAATTCTTGCTAACTACCGGCACAAACGAAAATGAACCAGGTGTTGGAATCTTTGTAAACCTTGACGGAGATGTCGTGAGAGGAACCCTGCAATTCAGTCGATATCCTCGAGCTTTAGTCCTAGATGGAAACGGAATCGAAACTGAAACTGCAGCGGCAGACGAGGATCGCGAAGGTTTCGTGCTTGCTCTCATGACACACAATGGCGACGATAATAATCGCTGCATTATTGAGATTCAGAGATGGGATCTCGAAGATGGCGGGAACAAAGAGTTGATTGAGATTCCTGACAGTGCACCGAGGTTGACTGGCCGGGATATGGGCGACTGGCTTCCCCCCGAAAGCTTTGGACTTCGGACAATCAACACTCCTGTCACCGTTCCATTCCCAGAGATCGGCGAGTTGTTGCGTGGCAAGCGGCTGTCGCTTCGAACAGTGGCTTCAGCTTCGAAGCGTCCGCAGGAGTCGGCCTCTAGAAGTCCCACAGGAGACTTGGAAATGAGTAGAGACAAGGAGGAAGCTGAATTTGGTCGCCGCCTTGGGGGCCAAGTAGGCCGTATTACCTTGTGGTCGGGTTCATCCGTCTGGTTGATTGTCAGAAACCCTCTTGCGACCAAGCTCAATGCCACTATTGACGAAGTAATGGAGTCTGGCTCACAGGAAAACTCCTACCATGAAATTGAGCGTAGCCGAATCATTCAAGTGATTAACAGTATTCGTGGACAAGAAGCTACATCAGAGACGGAATTTCTCAGTTTGGAGTATATATGCCAGAAAGCCAGCTTAATACTATTCGCCGATTTAATCGCTCGTCCATTTTCGTTATCTAACATACAAGCAGCCGACTCAAGAATCACCGAAGGAGCGCTTGTGGAAGGAAATGTCGATCCCCGTGTCGTTTTGAATCTAATACCCGTTCTCTGTGAAGAAGTCGTTGAAGGGCCAAAGGGTATCTGGATACACGCCGGATTGGTATCGGTTGTTGCACACTTCAAATCGGCGATGCGTAAAACCTTCGAGGAGATGGCGACACCAGAAGTACTAGATCTCATTAAACGTTACCTCGTTACATGGCGACAACGCAAGGGTTTCGGAAGCATTGCTGACGAAATTGAAGTTTTTCTGACAGTCGATGCAGCTCTCCTTCGTGTGCTGCTCGAACAAGATGGAAAAGATCCTTCGCGGATATCCAGGCCTTCACCGACGAGAATCGAGCTCTATGCACTTGTTGATTCAGGTGTAGATTGCTTTGACCGTGCAATCACCCTATTGGAACAGTACAAGCGTCTATTCGTCCTGAGCAGACTTTACCAGAGTCGGAGAATGGCCAGAAAGGTATTGGAAACTTGGAGAAGGATTATTGAAGGCGAACGCGACGAAGGTGGGGGTCTCGCCAATGGTGAAAATGAAGTTCGTAGATATCTGGTAAATATCAAAGATACAGGACTGGTTGACGAGTATGGCACTTGGCTCGCTAGACGCAATCCTGCCCTTGGAGTCCAGGTGTTCACCAACGACAGCAGCAGAGTCAAATGGGAACCTCAGCAAGTCGTTATGTTACTGCGAAGGAAGGCTCCTAACGCTGTCAAGGTCTACCTAGAGCATCTAGTCTTTGGTAAAAAGAGCGTGAAATACGCAAACGATCTCATCTCATTCTACCTTGACAACGTGCTCCATGTTTTGGGATCCTCCGATGAAGCTCGGAATATCCTTTCGCAATCATACGAGTCTTATAAAGCACTTCGCCCTCCAAAGTCGACCTACCGACAATTCATCACTGAAAATGCAGTCCCTATGCCATGGTGGCATGATCGTTTGCGTTTGCTTGAGCTCATCGGTGGGACTCATGGACCAGACTTCTCTTACGATGTAGGCAGTATACTGTCGCGTATTGAGCCATTTGAACAAGATCTCGTGCCTGAATCTATCATTCTCGACGGCCGTCAGGGTCGGCATAAGCAAGCTCTACGGCTACTCACCCACGGGCTTGGGGACTATCATACTGCTGTCAATTATTGCCTACTAGGTGGGGCAAGTATATTCCACCCAACATCAGGATCCGCCGCGATTGCTGCGCCATCTCAAGAGGAGCAAGCCATCCTCTTCGGGTATCTCCTTACGGAGTTTCTACGCATCGAAGACGCCAGCGATAGGTTGGAACGAACGAGTGAGCTGTTAGATCGCTTTGGATCATGGTACGATGTGCGAGACGTTCTAGAGCTCATTCCAGGATCTTGGTCCGTCGAATTGGTATCAGGCTTTTTGGTCAGCTCTTTCCGGCGGCTGGTCCACGAGAGAAGAGAAGCTACTGTAACGAAGGCTCTAAGAGGTGCAGAGAACCTCCAAATTGCTGCGGCATTTGTGGAAAAGTGCAGTGAGATTGGACTGGAGATTGAGAAAGTCCCTTGAACAAGCTATACAGAAGCAGCTAGCCAAGATCCTTTCAGCAAAGGCAAAGGGATTACACCACAAATTGATGTCCTGTCGCTACGAACATTCAGAATAGCCTTTATTACTGGCTTTCGAGCTAGAACCATGTCCGCGAGCAAAGCTATTACAGAGGCAACCTGCACGCATGCTAGCGTCGAGAGAAGCTTCCTCGCTTCGCGTAAGGGGAACAAGGGAAAAGTCAGGAACGAAAAGAATATTCTTGGCTGGTCCTGCTCTCATTCAAGGCAGAGATAAGTTTTGGAAGGGTTTGAAACCCGCCTGGCGCCACCCAGGCTTTTCGATAGTGTGTATTTACAAGAAGAAGAATATGGACGTAATGTACAGAGAAAGCTTTCCAGATTTTGTTGGCCCCCGGTAAGACATTATAATGCTAAGCTTTTCGTGTTACGATTCCTAGGTGTGTTAAATCCCCTTGGATTTCTATTTTGGCTTTTCAGCCTCCCATAACGAATCGAAAGCGAGGCTGATCTCTCATGAAGGATGATTTTCCGAGCTGGATCCTCTCATCACTCCCGTAGCTTCCAAAGCTGCAGCCAGCGGCAGAACCCTACACTCACCCAATCCCTGACCGTCATCCCATTTCCTAAACGCTCGCCTCATGCCCTCTGGTATACCTTCCACCTCTTTCGCATTCGCCGATCTAGTTCTCGAGCAAATGACAACAGAGGTAACCGGTACGAACGGCCTATCTTCCGCCGAGGCAGCAAGGATGCCATATTCTTGCGCGAACACCAAAGCAGCACGAAACGCTGCAGAGTGGGTGGATTTGTGCTGGGGTGCTGGTGCGAGGGAGTGGATGCTCAAGATGCTTGATCAGGGTCAGTTAGCGAAGGCTTACTTCCAGATTTAGACCGAAGTAGGAGGGCTTACCTAAAGATCTCAAAGAAAGCGTCTAGCACAAAGACTCCATCATCCATGAGATCCACTTGCGCGAAGGGTATGATCTCCCTGATCTGCGCCATTGTCGCAGCGTTCGCGTCTGCAGGCGCACTACCTCTCCTACCCCATTGCATGAGTCCTGAGCTTGACTTTGGGCGTGCTGCCTCAATATCGATTCTATACAGTCTCGATGTGTATTGCTCGCAAGATGGCTTCAGATGCCAGTGCCCTGCGCTTGCTCCTACAGCGATGCTGCCGTCATGCTTTCCTTCTGGAAAAGATTGCCAGAAAGCGTCAGGCTCCTGACCCTCGTCTATCTCCTCAATCTCGCCAGTAAGACCCAAATCCATTGCAATCAGCCTTGCACAGCCTAGCTCGTCCGCGCCGGACCCACTACCCTTCCATAGATATAATTTTCCAGAGCGAGCTGAGACGATGTAAGGAAACCCTTTGCACAGGCTCCGAGGGCTAAAGTCTACTTCGTCAAAAGCAATCTGTCCAACATGCTGCCGTCCACATAGGAGGTACGTACTCGCTTCTCGATGACTACTTGACCCACGGCGCGTAATGACAATCCCTCCGAGTGCTTGAAAGAAGTTGGTTGTTTCCTTACCCTGCTTGAGGACGATGAGCTTGCCATTGGTATCTTTCGCAGCCTTTCTGGCGAACAGCTGGGCATCTTCTATCGACGAAGATGGGACGCCATCGCCACACCAGAGGTACACTTCTGTGGTGCGTGTTCCAGCGAGGGTGCCAAAAACATGAGTACAGAGGTACAGACAATCCTCGAAGAGAATGTGTTCTTGGTGAGAAGGTACAGGAATTAGTTTGCCATTGTCAGCGATCTCAATGATTTGTTTGCGGAGCGTTTTGATCTTCAGTGAGCTGCCGCTAGAGGAGCGCGAACTGAGAACAGCTTGTGTATCGATGCTCATGTTGGTTTTGGAACTTGGATGTTCGTCAAATAAGTCAGTGAGGAGGTCGGATGCCCTTGGAAGATGGTTTTGGGATAGTTCCGTCGATTGTGTAGTGGCTGGTGATGGCAGAGCAAGGGTAGCTGATAAGGGCAGGTTGGTGGACATAACTCTACTTGCAATCGAAGCGGGTTTCTTCCCTGGTAATGGAGGAGATTTGGACGGTGGCATGACTGGCGATGGTAGGTTATGATTCAATGATGGCTTAGGCCTGTCAATGGATGTCTCGATGCCCAATCCAACAGGGCCTATAACTGCGCCTTTTAATCCAAGACCCGCCTCTTCCTGAGCAGCTTCTTCATCCTTCTGGGTGGGTAATGGGGTTGGGGATATAGGTTGGGACGGCTGCAGAGACGATTGTCCCCACATAGCTGCTGCACCTTTGACTGAGTGCGATGGCGTAAAAGGTTCCAGAGGCGCGGATCCACCCTTATCATGATCTGTAGCCGATCCAGATGGGATATCAAGGGGCTCATGGGCGGCTGGTCGCTTTGGCGGAGTGTCAGGGAGAGGCCCTGATGCATAGTTCAAAGTGAATGGTGTCTTCATATCTCTCGGACTCGGGAATGATTTTTCTTTCAAAACTGGGAGGGGCTTGCTCTGCAATTCTCTCCCAAGGTCTTGCGGGGTAGGTGACGAAGTTCTGAGATCCAATGACTGAGCTGTGCTTGTTGATGGTTTCCGTAGGAAAGAAGGCTGAGAGGTCTTGCGGCTGGTGTTGTCATTGTGCTGTGTAATATTGGAAAGGGGTCTTGACTCAGGTTTGGAAACGCTGCGCGCTAAAGTCTGAGATCTGGTGACATGTGTAGACTCGACAGGTCTGTTCTCAGCCACGGATATTCTTGACTGAGGCTCACGTTGAGACAGAGACGAATCATTTGCGGCATGTTGCTTGCCCGCTGTGGGTAGGCGTCTTTTCGGCCCACGTGCTCTTCCTTTAGTTGCGTGCTTTAGTTGTGGTATTCCGGAAGCTGCCTCCTTATCATTCGGCATCTCTTTGGAATGTAAATGCTGGTCCTCATCAGACGAAAGTGGTATACTGGGCTTGCTGTTGTTGGCCATCGTCAACGGGCCTCTTCGAAGCACACCAGCAAGCGAAGAAGTGAAGTCTCCACCTAACGAGCCTTTAGGCGCCGAATCTTTCTCCGCTCTTGCTGCGGCATTGGGCGGGTTATCTAAAGGTACTTGTTTTGGCTTATCTCGCAGGTTCTGTAACTTGGCCAGTGCTTCAGCTTTAGTGGGTTCGCCCGCTTTCTCCGTGCCATCGTTGCTAAGAAACCTTTCGGACCTTGTGAGCCCTTGCCTTTTGGCAATGGCTTCGGGTACATTATGGCCCTGGAGTTTGGAACTCGCACTCGTTATCCTTGTAGATGCCGAGGGAACCACCATTCCCTCTTTCTTCTTCAATATGCTTTCCTTAAAATCGTCTTTACGCTCCGTCCTTGTAGGGTTACCAGTCAGAGCTAGTCCGGCTTTACCACGCAATATATTGTCTTTTAGTTCGTCGGGAGCTTTGTAGTTCTGCGTTTGCGTTCGCTTGAGATTTCCAAATACGTTTTTAAATTCCGGCTCATCTCTACTCCTTGCTTCCCCAGAAGCCTGCCGGAGCGTGGACTTGAAATCGATTTTTGGAGGCGTTTCTGGCTTCGCCTTAGCCGCCTTAGGCGACTGCGTGCGAGAGCCCAGCTGTGAGTCATGCTTCTTCACTGATGGTGAGTCTGCAGGTTTTGCGTTGGCTGGTGATTTACGAAACGAATTGGCCTTCATTTCTGAATCCGTTAGGGGCGTATGAGGCGAAATTGATTCTCGAGGATCGTTGTTGTGTTTCGTAGTCTTTGGCAACTCGTATGGTTGCTTGACTCTTTCTGGACCATCAACTCGAGGATTCCCTGCTGCGCCGGCACTGAAGCCATTTGCGAGACCACTGATGCCCGGTGGCTTATAGCCCGCGCCTGGCGGAGGGGAGCGTACTAGTCCAACTGTGGCTACCTCTCTGAAATTTCCTGCTTTGGACAGATCAATGTTTCCACGCTGCTGCTTTGCTCGATTAATCTCTGTCATCCATGCCGGCTGCTGAGGTGCAGGCGACATGATCTTAGGGGAGTCGGGTTTCTTAATGGCATTCTCCAACCAGCTTGCTTTGGTAGGGCTCCACTTCTTGCTCGGACTTGCGGGTGGACTCATCATTGGTTCGTTGTCAACCTGTTTTGATGGAGGAGGCGACTTGCTATTGCTAGGTGCCGATTTGGGGACTTCGTCCTGGAATGAACCAGGCTTGATGCTAGCGAAAGATGTACCAAGACTTGTCCGCTCATCTTCAATCTGTCCTTGTGTTAGAGTAGCATTACTATGACTTGATCCAGGCCTGGAGGTTGTTTTCGTGGAGTGCTCGCGACTCATACTTTTTGGTCTCGAGTCCTTGAGTGGAGTGATTCCACCCATCGCGTACTTTTTACCCTCGTAGCCACCGCGACTGCTTGCGATAGAATCTCCCCTACTTAGACCCGGACCTGCCTGTGCGCTCCACCTCTTATTGACGCTATCTGAGCGCTTCAGCATTGCGCTTTGGACAAACCCTCCAAGACCTTTGGTAGGTGACGCTGGCCGGTCCAAACGTTCTGGAGAAAGACGTCCTTGTGAGGGCAACATTGCCAGCGCCCGCGCGATTGACGAATTGTCGCCCATAGATGAACTTGTATTGGATGGGGGGTCAAATCTCTGGCTCCTCTTAGTCGGTAGGGGAGATCCTATGCCTCCAGCGGATCCCAGTGATGCAGAATTCGAATACTCGTGACCCAGTCTAGGAATTCCACCTATTGAGCCCTCCCTTGATGGCGATGCAGAGCGACCACTGTCGGGAGCGGATTTCGCGCGATCATCAAATTCGCTCTCTCTCGACATTCCTGGCAATCGAATACTGCCAATTATCGCTGCTGTATCTGATGAATCGTCCTGGTTCCTCCTGAACGCTGCAGATCCAAATTCTCGATCCTGCGTCTGCTTGAACCAAGCAGGATCTCTTGACTCCAGGGAGTGCGAAATCTCGCGTATGGAGTAGCTTTCAACAACTGTGGGAGCACGGTCTATAGCTGCAAGCGGAGGGTTTGAGGCATTGTATTCTGAAGCTATTACGGAAAACGGGCGGCTACTTGAGCCCATTGATCCGCGCGATGAAGGGCGTTGCTGCCATGAGAGGGTGCCAGCGCGTGATGAAGGTATTGCCGCACTTGGAGATGAGGTGGAAAGTATTTGGGGGTTTGGATGTGATTGGGGAAGCTCTCGAGGCAAAGTCTCAGATCCTCTGTTGATGATTTTGGTGGGGTCGCCATTTGCCTTGCAAGGAATATCGTGCGGACCAGAGGGACCAGATGGTGGCCACTGGGTGGATGCGGTGTTGGAGATGTTTTCCTGACTAGACATTTCATTCCCAGAGCGTATGGAGCTGGGAGTATCCGCGTTGGATGATATGTCTTTGATTGGCGAGATTGACCTTGCGCGCTCTGTGCTATTGCATTAGCTCAACACATCTTCATCATGCTGCGATGGCGGCTCAGTGCGCCGCGCTGAGGCTGCAAACCTGCTCTACGGGCTTGCCTCTCCTTGCGCCCTTGTATGATATCCTCCTCCAGCTTTCTTGTCCGCTCTTCGTCTTCTATGTCCCGCTTTCGCGAGAGGTCTCGAATGCGTGATAGGAAGTCATTGACATCTTCTGAGCCGTCGGCGACTGTGGTGATAGGCATTGTGCGATATATACTGTGAATGCCTTCTAGCGGAGGGTGTTGATCTACATGTATAGTACAGGTACCGTGCTGGGCAGATTGTGCTGGTCTTGGCGGTAAGGACGGCGAAGAGGCGAGTTGGAATGGCAGTCACAACAACGGCGAAATGGAGAAAAGCGATGATACATGTAGATTCGCACAAACTCATCCCAAAAAAAAAGGACAGACGCTGTAACAATGAGTATAAAAATCTATCGAAGCCTCTATCAGACGCGATCTGCGGGCCACCAGGCCTGTTTGTTTTGACCCGCAGCTGCTTAGACGCTTTTCCCCTGGTCAGCGCCCCACCAAGACCAAGCCTATCAGCTCCAGGCGACTTCCTCAGTACAAGAACAGTCTGTCTTTTGCGTCCTTAACCACCCACGCCAAACCTGCCTGCAGATGCTGCCCTGTGATCGCGCTGCACCGGAGGATGGTCCATTTGTGTGTCTTGATTGCATCCAGTTGCAGTCCCTGGATATGTCAATTGTCCACCTCCTGAGAGTACGGTTAGAGTACTGGTCTTCTACCTTCTTGATCTCATCATCAGTCATGCAGCCACCCACATCGGTCTTGTTGGCGAAGACGAGTAGACTTGCCCCCATGAGCCGCTACTCGCTAATCAGTCTGGTTCAGTCAATTGAGCTGCGAAAGAAATTACCTCCTCTAGCAACAAAGACCCAAGCTCTTGTCTGCAGTCAGTGATCCGTAGCCGGTCCGTTGCATCAATCACCCAGATCAAAGCGTCTGTCTTCTCGAAGTAGTTGCGCCAATAAGTTCGCAGTGTCTTCTGGCCACCTACGTCCCCTAATCCGCATGAAAACGGTCAGACGTGCCTAGCCCCAAGTGCGATGGAAAATGCCCATACAAATGTTGAGTCGGTAGCTTCTCTTGTAGTCAAACAAGTGCAGGTTTGACTGGATTTTGCGGTTCACTCACCCTTCATACTCAATGGTCTTTATAATGAACCCAAGTGTTGGATTGACCGTGTCCACGTCTTCATCCATTAACTTCTTGACAATTGTGGTTTTGCCAGCATTGTCCAGACCACTAAAATGGCATCAGCAAGATTTAGCTGAATATCTCCGTCAGTCTACTGACAGCATCAAGATTCTCATCTCTTTATCCCTCAATCGAGCTTTGCGCAGAATTGAAAGCATCGTATTAACGATAGTTGCTTTGGTGGACTCGAAGTGTTGCTTTCGGCGGCTCCGAGGACTTTTAGAGATGGGAAGCGGCTTACCACTCGCTTGCTGTCCCACCACCGTCGTGGTCGCTTTGATGTTGGCTTTACTCATGACATCTACAGACCCTCCTCTTGTCTTGCGACAGGGCATTTGATCATATCGCAATTGGTGTTCCTGACATGTTTCTTCCTTGGTAATCTCCGGCGCCACACCATATCCCCAGCAGCACTGTTCACTTTCAACATCTGACGCAGAGCCACAAGGCTCTTTCCGAATCCGTCGCTCAACTCACTGCTAGTCTGTCATCGAGGGAAAAGACTGTCATGTATGGTACTTTAGAGTATAAGTTTGCAGCTGCGCTTTCGGCAGCATCATCAGCAATGTTCAGTCTGCGAGACCTGATGGACCATACAGAGGCCTTGACCAATCGTCCTACACCTTCTCGAGATACCATGGACCTGGGCTAGGACTATTTAGCAAGTCCAGGTGGAGGTCTGCATTCCTCGGAGGGCTTGGCAGAGGTTGAGAGCGAGAAGACGGCAATGTATATTTGAAGAATGATAACACAAGATTGCTGTAACCCCATCCTGTCAGCAACTCTCGTATCTTCATCTCGGAATACAAACCGAGTCTGCAAAGCGCAGGCTTATAGAACGAATAAATCGCTACAGATCCCTTATGTGTTATATACAAACGGGTGTTGGAGAGATACCCGTGGAAGCAGTACGAGGGGAATTTACAGGAGGAAGGCCACAGGGCAAATCAAGGACCAATATGCGGAGGTCGATTAGGGATTATCATGCCCACGTCCATGGGTATCTTGTCCCGAGCCTACTTCAGGACCAGCCCGTCGTCTTTGCTGTAGCATGACCACATCCCTCATGTGCTACACAAAGGCAAGCATCGGATCGGAGAGTGAAATCGTGGAGCAGCAGGGCTTCGGCACCCTTGTGATCAAGAAACCTGCGCCATATACCGACCTCGAGCCGGCAAGTACAGTGTAAGACAGTGCTGTTGTTCCAAGGTCATAGTCATGCTCCTTAAACAGATTCGCGCCTGTTGGCAGGCACCGGAATCACTCCCTACCATCAGGAATGGTTGTACTCCAGGTCCTCAAAAGCAGAGCAACAAGGCAAAGCACACGGTGACAGGAGAAGAGTAAAGATAGCAAGAGAAGAATAACCTTGCAAGGAAGCATTCTGCGGTGACAAATGTTGCATTTTGGTGCAGGAATCAATGGGACTGTTTAGAAGCCCTTTGCCATAAGGTATGTTTGGCTTAGACTCAGACTACAAGGGATACCGATAGCGACACGAAAGCATGATCGAGGTAGAAGTCTACATCATAGACCCACGGTGTCTTCGATAACCCACGCAGTAGCAGGAGGACATAAAACTACATGTGAAAAAACGCCATGTTGGTGATGTGAACATAAGGTAAATAAGTGAATAAGTCTTGGCACGGGCCAAATTCATTTATGGATAAGGTAAGGTACGTTGTACTTCACCTTCAACACCTTTCTTCCTCCTCCTCCTCCTCCTCCTCTTCCTCCTCCTCCTCCTCCTCCTCCTTCTTCTATCTCTTCTTCGTCTTCGTCTTCCACCACCACCTCCCACAATATCAAACGAATTCACTCAAAACACTCTTCAACAAGGACCACTCGCTTCATAAACGCATCTCCACAGGTCAAGCACATTCAATACCGAGGCACAATAAGCAATGCAGTCTTAAGTCCTAGCCACGGTAAATCTCATTAAGGTAGGTTTCAGCTCATCTTGTCAACCGACACGTACGAGTACATAACAATTCCTGAACACCTCTTAGGCATAGACCACCAGCAGTCTTCAAATAATCGAGCGCTTCCTGACATCACCATATCAATCTTTCAGAGCCAACGCACCCCAATGGTCGGTTCTAGTCAACGCCATCGCGGCTACCAGCCAGATGAAATGGATGGAAAAACAAAGAAACTTGAGCTTGGACCTTCTTCAATTACCCAAGGTACTAGCATTGCGAAAAGTCCAATCGCCACTGAAAACTGTTCTAAAGCTTCTGCCACAAATGATAAGCTGGCGTCAACAATGGCTTCAAGATCATCTGAACCTCTTGCTCCTCACCGACGAACTCATATCAAAGATAGCAAGTCGAACCATCAACCATTCGCTCAAACCCAAGCAGCAACCATGGACGCATCTCGTCCAGAGCTTGCTCTCGTGCACTTCAACGGTGTCTCTGAGCCTGTCGAAAGTGAGGTCTCTTCCACCCAAATCATCACTGAGCGGAAACCCTCATGCTGGTTAGTAGCAGGCCCACCTGAGGCCCCGCCCACTGAGTGGGACAGTGCTGTGGCAGACATCGATCGACCAGCCAAGACAAAGTTGCCGATCTACCGTGTCCCGAAATCAGAGCAAAAGGTAGAGCCTGACGTTGCATTCAGTTCCTTCAGTCGACAACAAGCCAAGCTCAAACCACAAGCAGCCGGATCTACGTCAAAGGCGCCAAAGTCTCATACGATGAGCGGCCCATTACAGCTAGAACCCCCCGGGAATGATGCAGCTCAAGCTACACCTCGTGTTGGTTCTCAGAAAGACGGTCATGCTGCCGACTCGTTCCATCATCAACGCCAGCAGCTACAACAAAGTGAGGTTTCACAAATGAACGTAATCCACGATAAGGTGCTCTCAGGGACCATGCAGGCCTCACCCAGAGTTCAGCTGGAGAGCGACGAATTGAAACGATCTTCCCCCACTCAAAACGCACCGCAGGCCAAACTGTCTGAAAACTTTACCTCATCCGCTGTTTCTTTACAACCAAAGATCAGCCAGATGTCCTATTCAACAGGAAAACAGGACATTGTAGTCCCTCCTCACCTCAGAGTGCAGGGTGCTCGTCCCAGACCGGATAACAAGAACAAGACTCTTATAGAGACGTCGGCTAGTCTTTCTACCGCTGCTACCACACATAAAGTCGCTCATGACGAAGACCCCGAGCACAGAAGAGGCATGGTGCCTACAATGGAGGTTCATAAAGTTCCCCCTCACCTTCAGGCTCTATCTAGGACTAAACCCCGAGCCACTAAAGGCCCCCTTTCAGTCAATGCTCTATCACCAACACTCCAAGCTAAAGATAACAGTTACCGACCAACGATTGATATAGACGAAGAGATCGCTTTAACCCAACCAGTCCTCGACATAGACGAAGAGATTGTTGCAGGTTTACGTGCAGAAACATCCGGCGCAATTCCAGGAGCTCAGCCTACCGAGGCCAATGTGCAAGGGAGCAATGAGCAGATTGTCTACGTCTCACCCCACACTAAGGCGTCTTTTTCGAGATCGAAGGCATCTGCAGCTAAGTCCAGATTTAACGACAAGGAAACGAAGCCACAAGTCGATCTTGATAAAGATCGCAATAACAACGCGGATACGAGATCAAATGGCTTCGCAGTTGGACCTTATTCTAGCGCCCATCAAGGAGTCTCTAGTAAGCGAAATAAACCCGATTTGGCCTCTCCATGCGAGAATGGTGCCGTTCTGGATGCTGCGGAGTCTTCAATTAGGCAAGGCAAAAAACCTGCTAGAGAAAATGAGTCGGTCGATGTCAACTCAGAATTAGTTGGTTGGGATGGTAAGATAAATCAGCCACCTGTAGGGGATGAGTGGGATCGTCGTCGGCCCTTCAATCCACAGGGCAACGAGCGTCTCTTGCTTATTGAAGCTTGGAGAAAAGAACACGCGGCAGATCCGGAGGAGAACAATCGTCTTGTCGTCGACACAGCAAGCGCTCATTTTCAGACTGGGGAAGGTTTGGCTGGAGGGGATGTGACCGTGCTAAGTCCCATTGACAAAAAGGACCATGAGACTCTTGCCTCTAGTGATGACTTTACTCAAGCGCGTCGCCACCGAAGCGCTGCAGAGGCAATCAAAAACTACGAGGCCAAGATTGCGGCTAAACCAAAGGCTATCCCTTCCGGCATAGACGGCATGACAAGGGAAGAAAGGCGGCGCTTCCGACGTGCCCTGATAGAAGAAGAAAGGACAAGAAGGGTCTCGCCTAGTCCTCATGCTCCTACCGCCAACATATACCTTCGCCCAGCCGAATTCAAGGATATGGGCCAAGTCACGACCATCGACAACTACTACGTACGTGAGACGACTTTCGTGCTCCACCTAGAGACTGTCGATGAGTTGTACTGGTACGTGTATTTCTTGAGTGCGCTATCACCTATTTGAGGAAATTTTTTTAGGTTGCAAGAGCTCTGTGGTCTTATTACTCGGCGCCTTACCCTGAGCAATCAATGCTGACCATGATATTATATAGGCGCAGTCGTCTACAAGAGGCTGAAAATGAGAGGAACCCTTTTGTTGTTGCTATCCACATGGGGGAGAAATCGTGCCATTATCAGGAAGATATCGTTCGTAAGAAGCAGGAAAACATTGTCGGCTTCGCTGTCGCTGCCGACTTAGGAAACAAACACACGCTGTACCATAGCAGCGTCGAACTTGAGCTCATGGTCCATCCAGAGTTCCATCACCAAGGCATTGGACGAACGTTGTTGGATCGTATTCTCGCAGCTTTGAGTCCAGATCACAACCTCCTGGAGTGTGCTCCTTTCCTGCCCCATAATGACATCTCCCACTGGATTAGGGGCGGCAGTCGTCAAGCAAAGGCAATAATAGTAAATATCCACTATTCCGACGGCGAAGAGCATACTATCACTTGGCGCAAGCAATGGTTAGCTAAGCACGAGTTCCAGCATGTAGGCACATTGCCCCAAGTTGGCTCTAAGAAGGGCAGGCTGTAGGTGATGCAGAGGTTTCCTAAGAAAGGAGTTTCGCTGATCTTGGACCAGGGTGAATACGTGCCAACTCGTGCTCAACACGAGCGTACGACTTTGAGAAAGAGAAGACAACAGACCATTCCCCGTGAAGAAACTCATAATCTGTTATTCTAACTTGGAGCCATGTTTAGTAGGATGAAGTACTGATTTCAGGGGCAAGAATTGGTCGACCTCATTCTTACTCTTATGGTGGTTTGGACAGCGATGGTGGGAAAATCTGAGGCAGCATGTTCATGACAAGCGATCTTACAAAAGCTCTTGGATCTAGTAAAGTCATCTGCGGCTGAGCCAGCTTCGATGATGAAGCTATCTACGGCTCAGCTTTTCAGCCTGTTACACTTTCCCTTTGACAAAATTCTGTAAAGATCGTGAATCTCCTCCTTCTTGTACTTTGATATCAGATAGACAAAAATTCGATCTTCTCTCCTCTCAAACCCAGACGATCAATCGACGCATCAAACAGTAGATGTTGATGGAATTTGATGACGGCTTAATTGTTATTCTATGGAGTTGAGTGCTACTTATGGTCCATGCCAAGCCATAATAG